>VZUI01033644.1:0-45382 GCA_013401135.1 Cettia cetti
CGGCCGCAGCCGCGCCGCGGCCTTGGGTGGCCGTCCGACCGCGCTCCGCTACCGGGGACAGCGCGGGGAGCGCCGCAGCCCGGGGGTGCTCCCGCCGCCGCCCGGGGTGCCCCTGCCGCCCTTCGCGCACCCGGAGCGGCGGCCGCCTGGTCTGGCGCATCTCTCCCCGCTGCGGGGCCGCTGCCCTTGGGTGCCGCCGCTTGCCCCGCAGTAGCCGCATGCTGGGCAAGGGGACGCGAGGCCTTCGCGGGGACCCTCAGCAGCCGCCTCGCACAGCCTGCGGGAGCGTGCTCAGAGCCCTGCTGTGGCAGGGCAGGTGAAACGGCCTGGACAGTGGGGTACGGACCCGGGAGATTATCCTGGCGTCGTTTAGTAATTTAAAGGTCCAAGGAGAGATAGCAAAGGCTTGCGTTAGCACGCTGTTTAAGAAGGTGTTCAGTGTCTGAACAAAAGAACAATGCAAAAAGATTGCATTAACGAAGAAAGGTGGTGAAATAAGGAAATCACTTTTGTGGAGGATACCTGATGATTGCAACTTGCATCCTTCCATTTTGCTTTATAATGCAATTGTGAAAAGGAACTGCTCACTCATGCAGTATGCTTGAGTTTGACATACTTTTAAAACCAGTTCATTTGAAAATGTTATTTTTCATAGCTGTCTGCTTTTCTAATTGTCATTAAATCATTCAGAAATTATATTTCACAGGAGGCATTTACTTCACAAGCTAGCAAAACAGTAAAATTGAAGCAAAAGCTATATTGTGTCTTCCGATAAATGTGGATCTAAATTATTTGGGTTTACTGAGATATGTCTGATATTTTACTCTCTTTTTTTTTTGTTTTAGTCTTGCAATGTGTTGCAGTGATTAGCATGTGTGGCCGTAAATGGGAAGTAAGAATAGGAGGCATATTAAAATGCTGGTCATTTATGAACTTCCATTATGCATATCAGTAGTTCTGAGTCCTTGGGAATATGCGGCATTCCAGGTACATCTGATTTCTTATGCTTGGTATGTTTGTTTATTGAAATGGAAGAGCCTGTCAAGTGGTCTTTTTTGTACAGGAGGGATCCTTTGTTGGTAAGATATCTTTTGCTTGGTATCTTTTGCTTTCCAGATGTTATAACTGAACTATGGTTTGTAGGACTGGAAGGTATATTTCACAAATTTGGCTAGTGCCACTGATAAAATTATTTTTACCTCTTAAAGGAAAAATGGGTTAGTGGGAATTTCAAGGTCATCTTCAAATATAGAGTAATTTAGCTGCCTTTGGAATATGTTTTTTCTTCAATGTTGCGTGTTTTCCGTTTATCAGTCCTGTCACTGTTGACATTTTCTTGATCTGTTTGCCTTCTAAAATAATCTGATGTTTAGCAAGTTTTAATAGAAGCAATCCATAAAGCTTCCTAAATCAATTTCATTTGAATGATCTCAATAGAAAGTATTTTAGAAAGAGAAAATGTAACTGCTAAATGTAAACCTAACCCAAACTCGCCATTTGGAAAGAAAGACAAGAAAAAGGGTTAAGATGGATGAATGGGTGCCAATGACACTTTATATGCTGATGAACTAGTAAGAAAGTAAATTCTTACTGTCAACAACTGTAAATTAGGTAAGTTCTGGCTTTCTGTTCTTTGATCTTTCTGGAAGCCTTTTCCAATGCAAATTATTCTGTTGTAGACATCTGCTGGTTTTGACTTTCCTAGCCACTTTACAGTTTGCAACTGAAATATTATTTTGTTGAACACTTATAATTCTACTATATATCTGTGAATAATGGTTATAAAACAAATTGCTTCTATCATTAGCACTTTTTTACTGTTTGAATCAAGAGCAGAAGCACTGGGGCTTTTGGGAATAAGGAAGGCAGCATCTAAGTTCAGTAATTAAAGTAGGTCTTGGAAAGATGAAGAAAAGCAATTTATAAATTTGGAAGTTCTCAGGTGTTGCTACACTGAAAATTAGTTTGGTTTATTGATTTTTCCATCTCATGATGCGAAAAAAAATTGAAAAACCCAAATCGCTGTAATGCTACGCATTCCTGAGAATGCTGATTTTGTTTGCATCATGGAATCTGCTAGACAATGAAGGGCTTTGAAGAGCCATATTTTTGTGGCTGGACTACTACATACTTGTAAATAGATCAACTTTTTTCTATTGTAATTTTATTGTAAGTGGCCATTTTTTATACATTGTAAATGAAAATCTTGTTTGAGCAACAATACTGGTATTTTTAAAATGCTGTACCATCTGTTAATGTGGGGTGTTTTTTGTTTCCTGTGAACCGTCCCTTTTTTGTTGAAAAGCTGTATTTTATATGATATATTCATGGTATCACAGGTAATTCGTCTGGAAATAAGAATACCATGATCATCTTTACAGATCAAGGCCATCTGGTTCCATGATATGTAGTATTGCATTGGGTATATTTCAGAGTTAGGAAACATGTTTGGAAGTGCAGAACTAAGCAGTATAACATCTCCTGAAATGTAGTTTCATACTTCTGAGGTGACCAATTTATCCTTGTGACTGGCCATAGTAAGAAAAACTCATTAGCTGGCAAATTTGATTCAAATATATGTTCTGTATTTAAATAAGTACTTCAGCTAAGTATCTTTGACTTGTAAAGGTAGTTATTGTATCTAATTTTCTTTTGTGGGTTATTTTTGACGTGGCTTGCTAGAAAGCAGATTGATTCACCATGTCAAAATAAAACCTAGGCTTTACGTCATTTGTTGTAGGCCTCTTCTAGAATTTTATTAGGAAATTATTGTACAGTAGAACTAAAGCATTTTACAAATCCCAGCATAGGCCAAAGTGCTTGTTTGTCACACAGTCAGAATTTAAGAGCCTCTTTCTGCATTTATTTCATCTGGAGAGAGACCTTCATCAAGATTGATATCTGTTCTCATTAGCTGATTCAACTTCTATTTTAATTGAATGCTGTAACAAGGAGCTGAGTATCAATCTTAGGTTAAAGCCAAAGGTGTTTAGTGAGGACATCCACAAGAAGTATGCACTCCTTTAATGAGCCCACAGACACCTCATCCAAATCACATAAGGTCAAAACTAAGTCTGACAATTTCAAGCTAAAACCACGTGCTATTGCCCCCTCTGACATGATGCTTTTTCTTTTTTTGTAAGATCAGACACTAGTTTCCATCTCTTTGCCAAGTCTCTCCTTTTTCTGATTTCTACATTGTCCTGATTTAAAATACAAACAAAAACTCCACCCATTAAAACAAAATAAATTCCTTGCTCCCTCAGGTCTTGTCCATAGGTAGATCTCCCTTTAGAAAAGGAGCAATGAAGTTGCTGGAGCATAGGGATTTGCCATTTTCATTTTCAAAAGCAGAGTGGTAGGCTTTTTCTCTTGAATTCTTGATGATGACTTGTATGAATAAAGGAATCTTACCATAAAAAAAATTAGTTTGTGTTGAACTTCCTTCAGGAAGTCACTTAGTCCAGCACCATGCTTAAAGCAGACTTAATTAGCCATGTACTGACTTCATTTTTGCAAAAGCAAGGTAACTGGAGAGAAAATACATAAGTCACAATATTCCTTCAAGCTCCTCTTGCTGCTTTCCATGAAGGTACTGTTTGATGCTTTCTGAGTGAGGTGTCTTTCTCTGCTTCAGACTTTTTTTTAGTAGTTTCTAAAGTGATTGTTTGTTTATCAGAAAGCTTCTGTCCTAACAGGTGAGTCCAGCTGTTGGATGGCATGGCATGTGAGGGTTCATTCATTGAGGTCTTTAGAAACAGAATTACCTTTAGAATACTTTTTTTTTTCAGGTTTCTCAAAGATTGCTTCTGGATGAGAATTTTGGTTAAAGGGACATTTTGTTTAGTCTGTCAAAGCCGTGTTCTAAATATTCAATTACAATTTGAATTAGTGTAAGTTAAGATGATAAGATGCATCACATTCTTGATGTGTCTGACTTAGCTGCAGTCACAACTTTTTTTTTCCCTTCACAGAGCATTAATGAGTCATTTATATCTGCAGAGTAGGTAGTACCAAATGGCCTCCTATCAGGATGTGGATTAGGAGAACTAGTGTATTCCTTTGGTCATAGATCCAAATAAATCATCTCAGTTTATAAGGAACTGCCCACAAATAAGCTTTAAGGAGTTCCATGTCTGCTTTTATTTTATGTAATGTTGTCAACCGAAGTGTAAATGTTGCCTTAGTAGGGACATGGGCCTTTTGAGCAGCAGTAATGCTAGCTGTAGCTCCTTAAGATTATTAAAAAGGGAAGAAAAAGGTGGAAAAGGGTACAATGTATTACTGTTAGAACATCTGTTTTTAAACATGTATTTGCTGGATAATTTTTCCCTTTTTTTTCTGTCTTAGGACATAATTGATAAGTAACTAATGCAATAGAAATATTCCATTTTCTTCCCTTCAGAAGGCCTGTACTTTATACTTGCCTTGTGCTCAGCACTGCCTGTTCTTTCTAGGTTGGGTTAACTCCAAAGAGAAATCATGTAACTTAAGAAAGAGCTAAAATGCTGCTTCCTCTGTTTATAATTCCAGCTATGCCCATCCTGTCCCTTTCAATTCATACTTAGGAGTATGACAAAATTAAGTTTGAGGCAAGGTGCTTAAATTTTATACTACTTTTGCATTTTTCTTCAGTTCACACTTGATTTGTAGTTCACAGAATTATAGAATATACTGCGTTGGAATGGATCCTCAAGGATCATCAAAGTCCAGCCCCTGCCCTTCATTCAAAGAATCCCACTGTGTACTTGAGAGCATTGTCCGAAGGCTCCTTGAGTTCTGAGGCTTGGAACCATGACCACTGCACTGGAATCCTGTTCCAGTGCCCAACCACCCTCAGGAGCAAGAACCTCTTTCTAATATCCAACCTAAACTTCCCCTGCTGACTCTTTCACAATCAATTTCAATTTCTCTATGTGATGTGCTAGACAGCTAGACAACTAGACAGCTTGCTTTTATGTATAGTCCAATGCATATATCAGTGATCACTGAAAGTATTTACTGAAGTAAATTTGAAGTACCTCAAATATTGGTGTGTTGCTGTAGTTTTGTAGAACAATTTTTCAGCTTAACAGAACTCCACAACATGCTAAGAGTGCAGTAAAAATGGATGCTTTCCTACCAAGAATCCCACGGTGGGATTCTATTGTGTTTCTTTCATGTGGTTTCAGTTAAATCATGTAGTCATGATCAAAATAAAATGACTTTTTGTCAAGTTTAGATTTGGTAAAAGCTGTGGGTAAAAATCTTTGGTGAGAAGATTTGGGCCAAGGGATTAATCTCATATTTGCATAGCAAAGAAAACGGTTTTTTTAATGTTCCAAATCTACTGTTACCCTTGTATTTAACATATTTTACTTTGGGTTTTCAGAAATAGCTGTGATTTCTCCAACTTATAGGTAATCAAAATGCTTGTTCTCGTTTCCCTGGTGTCTGTTGGTAGGTTCATGTTTTCCTGTTCCTGGCGTTTTCTAAAAGGCCTCTGGGTTAATTTCTGAACCCTTTATGAAAGATGCCACAAATGTTTAGTGGCACCTTGTCAATCTTGCAGGGCCAACACCTAGTGTTTGTGGTGTACAAATCCACAGTTTGAGCAGAGTTAGAAAAATTAAATGAAGTTCTGAGCACCTTCTTTGAGGTCTTATTTCTGATGCAGCAAAGTACTCTGCTTTTCTGTTTAGTTTCTTGCTTGTTATCCGGAGTTTGAGCATAGTAACATAGTAACTCAGTAAGATTCACGCTAGGCAAATGAGGAGGTTTTCATCAAGGTCAGCCAAAAAAAAAAAAAAAAAAAAAAAAATCTAAATTTGAAACCTGTAGCAACTCAGTTGCAAATATGAGATGTTCTTCTTAAGGTTGTTGGGTTGGATTTTTTTAAAGTTGTGATCACTAGAAATGCAGTATTTAATCCAATTTTCCTAAAATAAAAAGACCATTAAAAGGCAGAGTTGTGCTCATTACTTTTCACAGTCTAGAAAGTAAGGACTGGCCCTAGAATCTAATTCAGCCGAATGTCTTGTCATTGCTGAAGGATACTGTCTGTTTCTTGCTCAATAATCCAGCCAAACACCAATAACTTGCATTTAGCAATGTTGAAAAGGAAAGTAAGGAACTTATGTCCTTATGGTGGTACTTGCACAATTACTTTCTTGCATGACAATGCTTATATATTTTTGTTTGTCATGATGGTTCTTTCTAGCCTTTGTGTTGCAGGATGTTATTTCCCTCTGCACAGGTGCAATTTTTTTTTTTTTGAGGTGCATTGTAAACTTGATCTGTGTTAAAGAAACAAACTAATTCCTCCCTCAAAAAATTCCTACCCAATCCCTTTTCCAGCTGTCATGATGAGTCCATCAGCTTCTTTATACCTCCAGTGAGAGCCATGAACAAGTAGGTTCTAGTTAGTTAGGAGTTTGGGTGAAGGGTCCATTGCATGATTTCATGAATCTAGTTTTTCTTACCCACTCAATGATACTCTCGTGATGTTTGAAATCTGCTTGATCTGCTAGCTCCGGGGCTTACTTTGCATCATTGGCAGTGCCCTTCCATAGTTCTCAAACAGCATTCATAACTTTCTTAAACTGAGCCAGCTGTGGTAAAAGCATTTCAGGAAGAGTGGGCTAGAGTTTGGTGAGGAAGGAGAACAACCAAACTTTTAAGTGTTTGCAGCATTTGGGAATGAAGAGCTCTATTTCACTTTTCTGAACTGATCTATGAAATGTATTGAGTGATGCACTGACAGAATTAGAACTTACTTATGTATATATGGGCATATCTATCTATCTGTATTTATTTGTGTGTGCACATGGTGGGGTTTTTTCCATCACTGTTCAGTGAAGACAAGAACTACAATATAGATTGTAGATCAGAAAGGTAAAGCCTAGTGGTATTTCTAAAGTAATTTCCAGTTCTCTGTATTCTGATTTATGAATTCCTGAAATTCAGCCCTCTATGTGCTACTGAACTTTTCCTACTATTACAAGTGTTCCATCAGCATTTGTCAAGGAAGAACATCTTCTTCAGAGTTGGGTGGTGGTAACAATTACATTTATCTTAACTGGTGAGTCAACACTGAAAATCTTCCTTTGTCCTTTGCCTCTGTAATAGAGGAGTGCGAAGTCACATTTCTTATTGTTCTTCTCCAAAGATGGTTAAGGGAGGGAGAGAGACAGATGGAGAAACAGAAATGGCAAATTTGTTTTTCTTTTAAAATACTTTATCTGAATTGACTCAGAAAAGAGGAAGCTTCTAAATAAAATTTATTACTAACCATAGCTAGCAAGCTATTTTTCAGTTGCTGTTTCAATATTAATTTTAAGGACAAGTTGGCCACTGCTGGTGTAAACAGCTAGTACTTTAGATTTAATGTATATTCATGCTTTATATCAGAGAATCCATAATAAGTAGAAAAAGTAAAATATTTTTCTTCACATTGTACTGAGTTTCACTTGATAAAAGACTATACAATATTAGGCCTTTGATTTGTGTAAATTTAAGGTTTCTCTGTTCATCAAAATGACAGTGTTGAGACTTCCCAGGAATGTGTTGAGACTGACATTGCATAGTAAGATAAGAAAAAAAAAATCGTTAAACTGAATCAAAATGCTGTCATTTATATGGCTCTAATTATCAAGGGACTGAAAAGCCTGATCTGCCATTTTAACATTTCTGTTAAAAATGCCGCTTGACTTAGCACATATTCTGTGAATACTACTATACATGTCTCTAAATGTTTAATTGAGCTGTGGATCTGTGCTCGGATCTTAATTTAGACCAAATCTAATTTATTAGATTAAAAAGTACAAGAACTGTTTGAACATGTATTCAGTTTAAGCATCTTAAAATTAAGGTATTCCTTTTAAATAAGATTCTTCACTCCTCAGCAAGCAAGAATATTGTAAGCACTGTTAATGCCAAATATTTGCATCAAAAAGCAGCTGCTTTTAAAGCCTTATATACCTATTTTCCTTCACTTATATGTATTTTTGACTTTTTATGGAAGCTCTATGAGAATATATATGCTTTACATCTTCGCTGATTTGATGCTTATATGACTGTTGCTTGCTAAATATAGAAGCTTTTAGGACAGTCTTAATGAAACTATATAAAATAGTTTTAAACTGTGACTACAAATTGTGAATATTGTAGTTTTCCAAAAGCACCGAATTTTGGACTCTCTTTAATTTCCAAATGGCCAGCTTAAATAGGAAAATTTTCTAGAAAGCCTATTTTGACCTATTTTCCTACAGTTATGAAACATTTGACACAGAAATGAAAATTAAGTATGTTAAGCTACCACATTTGTTATGTAGTGAAAATAATTAATTCTAATATTCAAAAAATAGATTGATGACAGTGATTCATTCCTGTTGAGCTACAACATATTTGTTATTATGATATGCATTATTATGACAGGCATATAAAAACTATTCCTGTTATATATATATACACACCATATATAAGGTATTATTTATATATATATCATATATAAGGTATTCCTGTTACTTCTATTTAAAATACTCAGAAATATGAAAATCTAGTTGTTCAAGGTGTGCATACGCACAGGCAAAATGCTACTAATCTTCAGCTCTTTGCCTTTTTATTAAGAACAAGAGATAATTGCCTGTAATGTTGCCTTTTGCCCAACCTGGAAATTAAACTCGAGATAATTTTAGTAAGGAGGTAATATAAAAGGGGATCTTTATTTGAAGGCCTTCAGAGGCAGTTATGGAAAGATGTTCACAAAAGCCCACCCTGCCCAGGGGTGAGTACATTTTTATAGGTTTTAGGAAATCAGCATGATTGATTAAAAGCACCAGTTAGGAGGACAAGTGATGATGCAATTCCCCCTCCAGGTCAAACCCCTTCTGTGGAGGCCCCCCTTCAGCACTGGCTGTACTTTGTCCATGAGAATGTATCTGGAAGAGTTGTTCTCAGCCTTGGTTCCCAGGAGGAAGCAAGATAGCACAGGGGCCTTGTACCTCCCAGGGCTTGGAGCTCTGGAGTTTGTCTTTCTGCTTAAGGAAAGGCCATGGAAAAGTACTGGGAAAGCTAGTCACTAATACAATAGGCTACAGAGCTACAAATGTATGTGTGAAGAGTACAAAAACATATAAAAGAAAAAAGGCAAAACCTAAACAGCATCATTCTGCCCTCTTTTTTAGAGACTAACAAGACTCTTATCCTGCTTAGTCTCTACACTGTGTTTGACCACACCACCTGTTTATACAACCAGCTATCTTACTAGTTGTTGTACAGATGCCAACTATAACTACAGCTATTATGAATACTTTTTTATCTGGGCTTCATTTGGTAACCATGATGTGAATGTATTGAAGATACTCAAGGTTCAATGAGCTCCTTTGAGAGGTACCTGGTGTAGAATGAGTCTGCTTTCAATTTCAGCCAAATCCTTAGCAGTTCTTTCACTCTGATCTGCGTAAGAACAACAACCAGTGTTTATGATTTTTTGGTTAGTAGGAAATTAAGAGCCATTCTGGTTTTTTCAATAGCCTTAATATGATTAAATATTGTATTTGGAATCACAGCGCCATGGACACAGGCCTGATTTTTATCTAGGAGCAAAACTTACCAGGCCAAATTTTTATATCTTATGAAGAGTTTTTGGATACATTTCGGACTAGAGCTACATGCAAATTTTTAGGGCCAAATCTGAATCATGGTTACCAACTGTGCAGATGAGAGGTACAAAAGAACAATTTAGATCACACCATCTTGATTTGTATCAGTATTTGTTTTCTGGTTGTTTCAGGAACAGAGGTCTTCTTAACTCTGGAGCAGTGAATTCAGGATTCTTTGTCAGCAACTCTGATTTTGGTGAGGGTAGTCAGGGCTTGGAATGGCCCTTTCCACTTAGCTTGTAAGGTTACTCTATTTCTATTTAACACAGACTCAGTCTCCAGGTCGGAACAGATAGGCAGGTGTGTCCAGATAACATGACAAATCTCTGGAGTTTCTGCAAAGTGGAACTTAAAAGCAGTTGAATACTTCAGCATTTTCCCTTCATATGGATTTCTCCCATAATATACACAATTTGATATGGCCTGCCATACAATATTTCATAAGGATTCATGTTGTCTCTGCCTTGATTGCATTCAGATTCTCAGCGACGCAAGACTTGAACCCATCTCATGGATGTTTCTGACAAATTTTACTAACCTGTGTTCTGAGGGTTCCATTCACACATTCAGCTTTACTACTTGTCTGGGATATGTAAGGAATTTACAGATCCCAAACAATTCCCAACATTTGACTAATTTCCCCTATCATGAGGGACTAACCCCAAAGGAATCCCAAACCTTTGGAATTTTTCCAAATTATATGATGAGAAAAACTTTCACCACCTCCCTTCCTGTGTTAGTTTGACAGGGTTAAGCATTAGTCTGTCCACTAAAGTTGTCAACTAACACCAATACATACCTGTTTCTTTCTTTGCTTGGTAACTCAGCAGAATTTATTTGCCAGTAGTCCCCAGGAAAACCTCCTGCCTCTGTTATTTTTAACACAACTCTCTTGCCCATATTTGGGTTGGTTTTGCTGTAATAGTCATTTCACTTTCCTTGATTTCAGCCTTTGTGCCAGAAAACTGATGGTTCTTTGAATCACACTTTGGGGCAAACCTTGACAAATCAATTCCTTCAGTGGCATCACTGTTAAGATGCCTTTTTCTGCAGCCTTTTTAATATTTTATCAGCAAAATGATTCTTCAATTCAGGAGTTGTTTTCCCATTTTGCTGAGCTTTGCAATGCAGAAAAGCTGCTTCTCTACATTTGCAGATATTCTGTAGCAGTGCATGGGTCTGTTCAGAGTGTTCAAATCTTTTACCTTTAATAGTTGCCAGGCTTCTTTCCTTCCAGATGACTTTTCTCAGTTTCAGATCTTTCATTGAAGTAATCAGTTCAGTCTTTTGTGATGATACATTTGAGGGCAGGGTCTCTTCCCTGGTTACCTTGTTCGTGGTTTTCACTGCATACCTTGTCACCTGTTTGCCATCTCACATGGAGCTGCTTTCCTCTGCATACGGCTCCCAGTCTGGCACATCCTTCAGGTCTGGTCTGCTGGAACAGGCTTCCTCTGTGGTCTGCAAACATTATCAATTAGTGTTGGGAACAGAGACATACCAGGATTAATGGCAAACACTTTCAGAATAACATTAACCTGTTTCAGTAATATGGCATAGGGTACATGTTGTGGATGTTCACAGAACAAACGTAAAGTGGGTTGCATGCAGCTGTTGGATGTAGCAATTCTTGGCTGCTGGTTGGATGCAGCAATTCTCAGTTGCTGACTTTTCCAGTTCTCCAGTTTCTTTGCCAGCTGATTTCTGAATATAGTTGGGCTGTGCCTTAAATCCTCAGGCAGGACTGTCTTGGTGAACTGGCTCTTTCTCCCTGTTTCAGGGTTCTTCCATCTAGTAGCACAGAGTCCTTGGCCTTGCTTATACACAGGGATGGAGGAGAAGGTACTTTTAAAATTCAGTTCAGTAAACCATCCTAAACTATCTGTTATTATCCTTTTGCAAAATTCCAGTTGATTCTTCTTTAGAAGATTTTGGCAAATAGAGAAACGGATAAATCACCCAGCACTTTTCTAATTTGTATTTTAAAGGCTGGAAGAAAGGTGTCATTTCTCTTACCCCTCTGGTACTAACAGCCCTTACAGTATCTTAGCTCAGTTTCCACTCTAAGGTATTTGTTAACGCAAGACTCTGCTTACTTATAGCCTGGTTTAAGGGAGCCTGAAAAACAACTTTTTTTTTCTTTGGACTCGGTGTTTTCCTTTGGAGTGTTTTAATAGCACAGACAAATAGCTCTCGCTGCCCGCCGCCGGGGACAGACGCGCGGTGCGGGCACACCCGCCCGGGGATGCTCCCAGCGGCCGTGCCACTGCTCACGGCGGTTCTCGGGGCTCTCTAAAACAAAACTCTTTATTGTGGAAACTGCGATAGAGTCATTCCTGCCTACAAAGGTGACATTAGCTTCCTCAAGGGACTCAACTCTGCCTTTCCCCCCGTTTCCCGCAGCTGCAAAATCTGCCGTCCAAGGTGGTGACGCTCCCGCCCGCAGATTTCACACAGCGGGTCGGCACGGGCGGGGCCCAGGGGTTGGGGGCGAACCGGGCCGTGGCTGCGCAGCGGCGGCCTCACGCCGGAGCAGGGGCCAAGCGGCAGCCCCGGGACCGCTCCCCCGCCCCTTGCCCCGGCCTTTACCAGGGCACGGGCAGGAGTCACCTCGGCTCCTGTCAGAGCGGCTGTTCCGCTCCGTCCGTCACGGGAGGCGCGGCCGCACCGCTCGCAGAGCGGTCCCGGGAGTCCGGGAGCCGCCCCTGCCCTAAAATCTTGGAAAAAACTTTCCACAGTTGGAACGTGGGAAGTGGGGGCGCTTCCCCCCTCCCCTGCAATGGCGCGAGTCCAGCTTCTCTCGGCCGCTCCACAAAACTTGTCGGAACTGGGGGCTCCTTCCCTGCCTCCCGCCAACCTGTAGGAAGTAGGGAACTCTCCCCCGCCTCCCAGCAAGGAGCGGGCCAGGCCTCCCCCGGCCTAGGTCAGTTCTCAATTCAAAACCCGCGCGTGTTAGACACCAAATAAACTTTCGCACTGTAATTTGCTTTTCTCCGCCAATCTCAGTCTGTGGCGAACACACACACACAAGCCCCGCCTCCCCCCTAGCCGATCTGGGGCAGGCTGGAAAAGCGGCGAAAGGAAAAAAAAACTTAGAGAAACCACTCCAAAAGAAAATTCTCTCGCCACCACGCCGGGTTGTCCCGGGATTGCTAGCAATTACTGACCTTAAACAGATACACAATACACACGCAATACACACACAGATACGAACTACATAATACACAACAAAAAGAGCTACATTAATATTACCTCCTGCGGGATTTGGGAGCTATGGTGTCTCAACCTCAGGCCGCTGCACGGAATTCTCAAGATTGCCGGGAGGAAAGAATTCCTTGCAGGATGTTCTTGGTCCGGAGGGTGGGTACCAGGTTCTCCTGTCCCATCTGGGTGTGCCAGAATAACTCTTGCATTTTGCCCAACCTGGAAATTAAACTCGAGATAATTTTAGTAAGGAGGTAATATAAAAGGGGATCTTTATTTGAAGGCCTTCAGAGGCAGTTATGGAAAGATGTTCACAAAAGCCCACCCTGCCCAGGGGTGAGTACATTTTTATAGGTTTTAGGAAATCAGCATGATTGATTAAAAGCACCAGTTAGGAGGACAAGTGATGATGCAATTCCCCCTCCAGGTCAAACCCCTTCTGTGGAGGCCCCCCTTCAGCACTGGCTGTACTTTGTCCATGAGAATGTATCTGGAAGAGTTGTTCTCAGCCTTGGTTCCCAGGAGGAAGCAAGATAGCACAGGGGCCTTGTACCTCCCAGGGCTTGGAGCTCTGGAGTTTGTCTTTCTGCTTAAGGAAAGGCCATGGAAAAGTACTGGGAAAGCTAGTCACTAATACAATAGGCTACAAATGTATGTGTGAAGAATACAAAGAACATATAAAAGAAGGCAAAACCTAAACAGCATCAATAATGTCATGCAACAGAACCCTTCCATATTTTTAATTCATTCTGAAAAACCCAAATGTTAATTTTAGAATATTTCTCTGATTTTCTTCAGTCGTGAATCTGTCCCAGCAGATGCGTACTACCGAAGTGTATAATTAGAATGAGAAAAAGTTACTCTTTTTATCACTTGTATTTGGGCACTTTCTTAGTAGATAAAATAGTTCACTACCTCAGAAATTATCGAAAACAGCAGGCAGCAGTGTGTAATATCTTTTGCTCCTGAGATAAGAACACAAGAAGATAATTGTATTTTCAATCCCATGAAAACACTGATGTTGAATTGTGTTATCTTCTCCATAAGCAGTGTAGAAATTATTTTCAAATCAAGGGCTAATCCAAAATCCAGAGGCATTTATGCATCTTGAGCTGCTCCTGGTTAGTGTCCTCTGACAATAACTACTGCCTAACAAATACTGTTCTGTCACATTCTTGAAGATGTGTGCAGTGCATTTTGGTGCTGGTTGGTTTGTTGGGGATTTGTGTATGTGCACTGCAGGCTCGAATCACAATGCCTTTAAAATGGCAATTAGTCATGTGTTGGGGAAGTTCCTAAAACTCAGGAAAATGTACTTAGGAAGTGCTTTAGAGTTCTTTAGAGTAACCACTGGTCTGTGCTGTAGCACAGTACAATGCTAGAGGTCCTGTTGATTGTAGTATCCCTGAACAGTATTTAAAATAATTTTTAAAAAGTCTTCTCTTTGTCTCTACTTAATTATATTGTTTCCATGGGTTTAGGCTCTTTAGACAATAGTTGGTGTGTGTGTATCAAGGAAGTTGTCAGCTTTTTTGTTAGTAGGTTTATACACGCTCTGTACTCTAATCATGAGGCAAAGCTGTAGATATATCTTGTGCTAACCTGATCAGTTGTTTAGTTGTGAAGGTGATAGATTGGGTTTTATTTGTAGAACAAGCAACCTGGGGCCATGATAAGTTCACCCAATTGCTGTTGAAGTCAGTGTTGTTCTTCCTGTCAAAACCAGGAACATGAAAATTAGTTTGGATAGATGTCTTTGTGTACTTCAGTCAGCTTCTCATCATTAAGAAACAGCCACAGTAATCAAAGGCTTGGCTGTTGTTTAGAACAGCCTCCTTCCAGAAAGATACCTCTTTCTTCAACACATTGGTGCATGCTAATGATGAGTTAGTGAAATGAAGAGTACACAGTCACTAAAGACATTAAAATTCGTGCTGAAGCTGTGGAGGGAATAAGTTAATTTTCTTAACTTCTCCTTTTTAATATGATTGTCAAGTTGTTTATTTGGTTTAGTTTGCTTTATTGAGACAGTTTAAAAAATACAAAAGAAGAAATCTGCAATATTTATTCCCTGCTGTGCATGTGGAGCTCCCCTAGATGTTACCATTTCAGATGTCGTTTTTCAGTTAGATTTTTTTTTCTTGGGGAGTTATTTAAAAAAAGACCCCACTGATTAGCTACATGTATCTCAAAAGTACACCAGGGAAAACAAACAAACTATCCCTCCTTAAAATATGTAGTATAGAATCATGATTAAGTATTTCTTATCCAGGTGAAAGAGATACTTGAGAAAATACACAAGTTGAGGTACTTGGTTTTAATTTTGCATTTTAGTATCTGCAATGACAGAAAAGAAGTGGAAATGCTTAAAAGTTGATGAAAGGAGTTGATAAAAGGTTTCATTTAAAGGTTGTTCTTCAAAGTAGGGGTGTGTGTCATGTAATTGCACCTTTGAAGGGCATGGCTCACAGCACACTGAGATGATGGAAAGAGAGTGCCATAAGGGACCAAAAGAAGCTTTTCAGTCCATTCTTTAGCCTGAATTTCTATTGGTCCTGCTGAAATGCACAGGCTTTGAATAGAGTTTTTCTAGCACAAGCTCTCTAATAGTTGTTGTCATTTGAATAGTGATTGTTGAATAATTTGCAAGTGTTTTCATTTATGTTGCAGTACTTCATTACTGTGCAGATATTTCCTTTCTATTTTAATGCCATCAAAGTTGAAGGTATGCTTTCAGCTTGGCCCCTTATGAACAAAATATACATGATTCTGTCTTGAGTCTTTTTTCTAAATCACATTATCGGTTCTACTAGTTGCTCGTGACTGTGCTGAAAGAGGTGTTTAGGAAGAAAACTTCATTGGTTGCTTAGCAGCAAACATCATAAGAACCAAAATTTTAAAGCCGCAGTGTCTGTATTTCTGAGTTGTAATAGCTTTAAATCAGAAATTCATATTAGCTTTCTTTTCATTCCTTTAAGCAGGTGTTCATATTCGGTTGTCTTTGTGGCGAATGTAACTCCTAATAAATAAATTCTGAAATTTTAGTGAGAAAATGTGAGAAACAGTTGTTCATGATATGCAAGATGAAGTTTGATTCTATCTTTGAAAATATTTTCTGGCTTGCTTCTCAATTTTGTGGTTATCAGCAAAAAAAACTTTACTCAAACTATTTATGTTTATTTAATTTTTGTTTTGAGTTTGGTTGAAAGAGTATTTTTTTAAAAAATTACCTTAACCCACTGTGATAACTCCGTAATGCATCTATATTAACTTTAAAAAGTATTCAATAGAAGCAGTAAGAAAACAAAAAAGTGGAAAATTGTTCACAAGGGTGGTTCTATTAACTCCTAATTAGTGGGGTTTTTTTTTCCCCACAGAAACTCCCTCAGTGTGTTCACAAAATGCTACATTCTAAAGATGTCTGGACAAACAGTACCAAACTGTTTCATGTGGTTTTTCTGATATTCCAACCTGTCATCATAATTCTAGATTATATATTCATTGTGCAAGGGACTATATGGTCAGAATAGGCTTGGAACTGGTAGAGATCCCTAGGTACAGCTGTACTACCACTACTAAATAATACAGATCAGCAAGGAAAGAAATTCACTATTATTATCAGTACTCTGCAGGATGACATTTGAATTTCTGAAAAGTACAGTGTAGAAAAACAAATAAACAAATAAACTATACTGTTGTTGCTCTTGGTTTTTTGTTTTTTTGGTTTTTTTTTTTTTTTTTATGTTTTCTTTTTTTTTTAAATTTCTTTAGCATAAATGCCAGTGAGTTAATTGCATAAATATGTTCCTGCTGACTGGAGGTACTCTTGGAGATGTGGCTATAATGTGGTGGTTGTTGACACATGTATCAAAGGAATTACTGAATTTGTCACTTAAAGTGGGAAACATGAGGAATATTGATAACCAGCAGTTGTTATGGGTGTGGAAAATACAAACTACCAAATAGTCTTTTATTTAAAAAAGTTTTCTATTTTTGCACATATTTTCTTTCAGACTGTATGTATACAAATTATGTATATTACGTGCAGACTATCACTTCTCTTTTTTTTGTAGAAAAAGATTTAGTGGTGATTTAGACAATTAAAAAAATTAAGCCATGAAATTTTTTTTAGAAAGGAAGTTGAATACATACAGCTTTACAGAAGTTTGAAGATTTAAGGGCACTGCATTAAATGTATTACAGTGCAGTTACTAGAAACAAAGATAGGCTTTAAACTCAGTAACAAGAGTGCATTATTTCACATGTTAAGTTCTTTACATTGCAGTTTTGCATTTTGCACTTTATTAAAATCTTTTTTTCAAATAAAGCTAAAATTACAATGTTTGGCCACAACATGATATTTGAGAAATGTAATATTCATGTAATATTTAATTTAATATTTAAGGACTGCAATATAATTTTTTTGGTGTGTATCAAGCTTTTGCTGTTTAAACCTTTTCTCATCTCTTGTTTATTATGATGCTAGCGTATAATTTGATTGTCTGTGATTTGATTCTTGTGACATTGTGCTTAGAGAGATGACAACTGGTAAAGAAGAATGGAGCTCTTTAAACTTGGATGTACAGAATCATGCTGTTCTTTGTCCAGTGCCAAAGCAGTACAATCTCAATAATTTGAAAAAAATTAGTCTTGCCACATGTATTGTAGAGCGTTCCTTCACTGCAATATTTTGTAAGCTGCAGGTGCAGTGTGCTGATAACCTTGGGTTTTACCTTCTTTTATAATCATATACATATACACCTACACATACACCTACACCTACACATACACACACACACACGTATTAGTGTTGTCCAGGTACAAGGTTATATATGAGACCTAATTAAAATCCATTCCAGATTAAGCTATTAATACATCTATGTTGGCAAGTACTTAGGTAAATATACTGCTGTTAGTGCTATGTGAGAGAAGAATCACTTGAGCAAAAATAGAGAGTACGGTAAAAATAATACCTAAGTATTTAGAGGGATACTCTTTGAATAAATAACATGAAAGAACAGCGGTTTTTTTAAGTCTAACTTAAACTTAACTAATCAAGACTGGAATTGCCATTCAAATGTAAGGAAACTGTGTCTTTATTTGTATGGCATAAAGGACTTGGATTGTCACAGAATCCTTTAGGTTGGGAAGAAACCTCCAGGATCATGGAGTGCAACCTTTGACCAGTCCCCACCTTGGCAAATAGACCAGAGCACTGAGTGCCACGTCTGGTTTTTTTTTTTGAGCACCTCCATGCATGGTGACTCCACTGCCTCAGAGGACTGTCAAATCCAATGCTTGACAACTCTTTCTGTGAAGAAATTCTTCCTGATGTCCAACCTAAACCTCCCCTGGCACAGCTTAAGGTCATTTCCTCTTGTCCTAATCCTGGTTGCCTGGGAGAAAAGGTTGACCCCCACCTGACTACAGCCTCCTTTCAGGCAATTTTAGAGAGTGATTAGGTGTCCCCTGACCCTCCTTCTCTCCAGGCTGACAAAATATAATATGAATAAATGAAAATACAGAAAAGTATGGTTCTTCTTTATTAAAAAGTAGTGTTGATTGCCTGAAAACTTGACCTTTTAGGGGTTTTTTTTTAGGTACAAGTGATTAGCATTTTCCTAAGGAAATCAGGCTTTTGAGCAGCTGTCTCTGCATGTGTGTACATTTTTGTTTGCATGAATTGGAGCACAGTCTGGTAAAATGTTACTGTTTTGCCTGTTTATGGTAATTATATATTACTGTAGAAAGGTTTTGCAGGTCAATAATCTTAGTTTCACTTTGAGACAATTTTAGGGGGTTTGGTTGTTGTTAGGCCAATATGGACCTGTTTCAGAGATCCTTTGATATTTTTATGGTTCTGCTTATTGAATTTTATCAGTCTTCTATGCCTGTTGTTCTCTGAAATATTCCCATAGGCAACAGAAACCCACCATTTGATGTAGGGAAATAGTCAAGAAAGAAGACTTAGTATCAGAGCTTTGAACTAGATTCATCAGGGAAAGGGCTGTGCTTCTGAGTGTCAGAGAGGAACCAGTAAACACCAGCACTCTAGGAAGCTGCAGGGAAGCACCTGTGAATTGTCCCAAAGGAATTAGGGGGGATGACCTCTCACAAATGGTGAAGAGACAATTCTATGATTATGTGAGTGGTATATTAGGCGCTGTGATTTTCTGCATCTTACCATCTAAAAACAAAGGATATGAAAACTTAAAATGAATAAGCTTTGACTTACATGCACACTGGTGATGCTTTTAATTTTCTTTTGTGGCTTATATTATTTTGATAATATTTGTTTTGCTTTCCAGAAGATACTTTTGCTAGGTAAATTTGTTGGTTCTGATAGTAAATCCTTACTGAAAGAGGCTGAAATGGTTTGTGTTAAAATTTATGCATACTGGAAACACTGCGCTAGTTGTTCCTGGTGTAGACAGGCTGTTCTTGCAGTAGAAGACAGGTTTCTAGTGGAAATGGTAGCTCACCCATTTCTGTTTTATTATCTTTAAATATTACTGAGATTTGTTCCAGCTCTACATTTATTGTGTGTGCATTGTCCTTTCTTTTGTAGGTAGAATAACTGAGGGAGGGAAAGAAAATTTTATTTGTGATTACAGAGACAGTGTAATTATATGCTTTATTATAATCAGTTTACATAGAAATGTGGATGACTGGGGACATCTACTGACTTGTAAGCAAAATCATTGCAATTGAATATTTTGCAGAATTGATCAAAACCTAATTTTTAATTTTTTTTCTTTTTTTAAAGGAACTTCATGTTGGTGTTGCTTATGCCAGATTATAGTAAGCAAGGCAAATTATCTCCAGCCTTGTGTAAACTTTTACTTGACCAACATGATGCAATTGAGTATGAGTTTCTGGTGGCTTTGGAAATGAAACACAACTGAGTGCTCTGGCTGGAAGTTGAACGTGATGACGGCCTGGTCTATGGTAGGGAAGCTGAAAATGGAGAAGAGGCACTCCAGAGAAGACAGAAATGTGGAACAAGATGTGGGAGAATGCAGTGCTGAATCTGAGGAATGGACGAGCTCAGAAAGTGAGCCTGAGCAACCATACTTCAGAAGCAGTGCTCAGTGGAGAGAAAAGGAGGTTTCCACCAAACCACATCGACCACTCTGCCGATCCCCATGTCTGGATCGCCCAAGTTTTTCACAGAGCAGTATCACACAAGACTTGAAGTTAGATGAATGCAAAACAAATTTGGACAAGGAATACCAAGCTAAAATGGATTTTGCTTTAAAGCTTGGGTATGCAGGAGATCAGATCCAGGCTGTACTGAATAAGCTGGGAGCAGATGCGCTCATCAATGATGTTCTAGCAGAGCTTGTGAGACTTGGCAACAAAAGTGAATCAGAGGGACAGAGCACTGCCAGCACTACCACTGGTACTCTGGTGCCAAGAGGCCCTTGCCCAAAGGAAATAGCAAGCCCTGAATTGTCACTGGAAGATGAAGTGGTGGATAACAGTGATAACTTGAGGCCAATTGTCATTGATGGAAGCAATGTTGCAATGAGGTGGGTCTCTCCCTGTCACAATATTTGAAAATAATAAATCACTAAAATATTTAAGAAAATAAACAATATCAATGGCAAAGTCATTTATACTATTACACTGATTATACATCTATTTTATGGACCCTTTAGTCTAGACTTTTAATTATGCCATTACTCCTTTATTTGTAATCCATATTCCAGTTCCCTTACCCTCATTTTAAATCCAAGTTCTCACCTCAAATAATTTGTTCAAGCAATCTATTTGTAGTGTGCTTTTGTCTGGATCGGTTTAGTATGTTGAAGTCCCTGAACAATTCTGAAAATTGTTTCTGGACATTAAAGAAAAGCAACCAAATAGGATAGGGTAAAAAAACTTGTTTCTTTCTAAAGTGACATGCAGTATACGGTAATGAAATGTAGTGAATTCATGGTATTTGAGCTCTTGATGGTTGAGCCTGCTCTGTATTCAAAGCAATTTAGCTGTGTCAGAACAGGGTATTGCATGAGCTGAACCTTCTGACCTGCATGGCTAGGCTGTTTGCCCCACCTCAAGTACTGAGTGCAGTTTTGGGCATCCAAAGGAGGGCTGCAAGCATGGGGGAGGGTCTGGAGGGGGCACTTAGGAGGAGTGGCTGAGGTCACTTGGTTTGTTCAGCCTGCAGACCAAAGTCAGACCTCATTGTGTTCTTCAACATCTTCACAAGGGGAAGCAGAGGGGCAGGTACCAGTCTCCCCACTTTTGTGACCAGTGACAGGACTTGAGAAAATGGCATAAAACTGAGTCAGAGGAGGTTTAGGCTGGATATTAGAAAAAAGTTTTTCACAGAGCACTAAGACAGGCTCCCAGGGCAGTGGTCACAGCACCCAGCCTGTCCAAGCTCAAGAAATGTTTGCACAACACTCTCAGGCACATGTTGGGATTCTTGGGGTGTCCTGCATGGGGCCAGGAATTGGATTTTGATGGTCCTTGTGGGTCCCTTCTGACTCATGATATTCTATGTACACTTGGCTGCTTAGGTCAACACTAACCCAAGAAGTACCTGTCCTGTGCCACTTTTGAATATGTCTGTAAAGTACAGAGTTGAATTAGCCAATGATTTGTTTATCATTGAGTAAGTATGATTTCTTTATGAGGGAGTTATTTAAACTCTGTTTGGTGATCAGAAATACCACGATTTCTTTGGGTAGTGCTCATATAATAGACTTCTTTTGGTATCAGTCTTCTGGTCTAGAAGGACTTGTGTTATGACTCTATTTTTTTTTCAGTGTATTAATAAAATTTAGGTTTTTATAGGTGTATTGAATATGTTGACTTTTCAAATACATAAACCCTTCAAATCATGTGACAGTATTTTGTATACAAAAATTTCCAGTGTCACATTGCGGTTACATCAATCCATAAGATGTTTCTGTTAAGCATAATTGCCAAAACTGGATTGAACTTTTTTTTTTTTCCTGTGCATGTTGAATTTGAAATCCCTGCTGCTTGAGTTAGTTCTGAGAATAATGTGGCAGGCAGCAATTGGAGAAAAAAGGGTGTGTCCTCTGACTATTTCATAGCTCAGATCTGATACTTCATTTACAGGATCATAAGACTATCTCAAATTATAAGGAACCCATAAGAATCATCAAGTCCAGTTCATAAAAAAATGCATATGCATCTGAAAAATTTAAACGATATTAGAATCTGTAAAATCTGAGATATATAAAAATTTAAGGAAAATGCTTTTAGGAACATTATGGTTTCTGTATTAATTATTTGTGAGGGTTTAGACTATGATGGTAATCCATAGTCAAACAGAAGACATTGAACCTGTCTGCCTTTGGTCTGTTTTGATTTACTTTCTGTAATGTTTTGAGGCCAGAAAACATAGTCCAGTAATCTGTGATGTCATTCTACAATAATAAAAATAACAACAACAACTTTAAGGTGAAATTTTGAATGATAATCCATAGAATTTTATGGATTTTAAAGACAATTTTAATATGATGGAAATCTCCTAATTACGCAAAGTCTGTTCTGCAGACTGAGAATATCTGAAAAGTGTAAGGCTTATGCAGTTCTCCTGCTTAAAAATATTGCAATTATAGATGATGCAGATAGAGATTGAATAAGATTAATAATTATGATTCTCCTTGGTTTCTATCAAATCTCTTAAAAATTTCTCCTTTCTCTTGCAGAAACTTCTTAGGCCCTTTTAAAAATTACTCTTATTTGAATTGTGTGCTGTTTTAGAGATTCCTTTGTGTTGCAGAAAACAAATTTTTGATGGGCATGGGACTTAAACAACTTTGACACAATTTATTTTTTTTCCTATAAAAAGTTCTAATAAAATGTGGAACATTTGTTATCAGAGGAAAAGATTTTATAAATATAGATGTTTAAAAGCACTTATCACAAGCAATCAGCATTGTTCATTCCTCTTTTTGTGATAATGTTTTATGGTGCCACTTAATGTGAGCTCAGTTTGTCAGGGAAAGTGATATTTTTCATTAGGTCAGCTAATAAAATGAAAAAAAAATTAAAAACGTCATGTTTTTGCTCTGGGGATAGTGAAATTTCACCATTTATAGACTTTTTTAAGTAGCAGGGTTGCTGTAATCTGATGGCTGAATAGCTCTGTACAGTTGTCTTTTTCCAATTATGTAAGGAGGCCTGATAAAACTTTACAGACTTTACTTTCCTTATATCCTTTGACCATGGCAGCTTTAGAAGAAAAAAAACCAACTAAACCACCACAACAAAAACAAAAACCAAATGTAACTTTTGCCCTTGCTGTTTCTAAAACTTGCATGTTCTTCAGCCATGGGAACAAAGAAGGATTTTCCTGCCGGGGAATTCAACTAGCTGTTGACTGGTTTCTGGAAAAAGGACATAAAGATATCACTGTGTTTGTACCTGCGTGGAGAAAAGAACAGTCTCGACCTGATGCACCAATTACAGGTAACATCAAGATTTTCTTCAACCCTTTGGTTAGAAATGAAAAAAAATTATTGTCATGTTTCATATGGGTCCCAGTACTGGGATGGTGATGATGATGTTGCTCTCAACTGTTTGTTTGAGAACACAACAGTTTTACTGGTGAGGAAACAAGCATTTAAATATCTGCATGTGTAAACAATGATGTGGGTTTTGTAACATTATTGGATGGTTTCAACACTTTTGAGAAGCAGTATTTGAAATTTTCCCATTTGCAAACATTGTTGAGCATACGGGAACTGAATCTTATTTGCTGGGTGAGCATAAAAGAAGTATTAACAGGCCAGGGACTCAGTTAGTAGGGTTATCTTGAACACTGAAAAGGCAGCACCATGTTTTGAACCATACAAAGTTCTTGCATTTTGCTCTAGGCTAACAAGACTATTGTAATACAGTAACACCTGAATTCCTGACGTGTTCAGGAAGACTGAGTAAAGGTACATGGCTACAGAGTGGTTCTGAAGTTCAAATATTGAATATTTACTCAGTGCTTTGAAACCTCAGAAATAAAATCCACATCTAGGTTTTTTTCAATCATAATGAGGACTGTGTATGAATATAATTGCAAAATACTTTGTCAGAAAAAAAGCAAGAATTTTTATAGTATGAAGTTTGCATTTCTTTTAAAACTTTTTTAAAAGCTGCTCAACTGAAATTATTTTACAGATCAAGAAATCTTACGTAAATTGGAGAAAGAAAAAATTCTTGTTTTCACCCCATCTCGAAGAGTTCAGGGGAGAAGAGTAGTTTGCTATGATGATCGATTCATAGTAAAACTTGCTTTCGACTCAGATGGCATCATTGTGTCAAATGATAACTATCGGGATCTTCAAAATGAAAAACCAGAATGGAAGAAGTTCATAGAGGAGCGGCTGCTAATGTATTCTTTTGTGAATGACAAGTATGGGTTTTTTCTTCAAATGTAAATGAATTTGCTAATTCAGCATTCTGAGGAAAAACTGATCATGTTTCATTTCTTTTCCCTTAGATTTATGCCTCCAGATGATCCTTTAGGACGCCATGGTCCAAGCCTTGAAAATTTCTTAAGAAAAAGGCCAGTTATTCCTGAACATAAGAAACAACCGTGTCCTTATGGTAAGTGCCCAAGTCAGATTGATTTTTTGCATTTAGAGGTAGGTGATGCAATCAATTAATTAACATCTTGTCATTACCAGAACAAAAAAAGTATCACTTTTCATGTTACCATCCAAGCACAGGATCCACTTTTATACCCTTCATACACATATTTATAAAAACAGTGTATCAGAAAATTTAGGATTACCAGATACACCTTGTGGATAATACAGCTTTTTGCTATTTTATTCTGGTTTGTGTTCAAGGCAGGAGATTCATAGTTAATAAAACTGTGTTAATGTTGATTTGTTTTATATAGCACTGTGTGTATGTTGCCATTATTGAAATCATAAGCCAGTAGGAAGAAAAATGGTATGTCTTGCCTTTGATGCAGCTAGACATGGATACAGGCAGCAGAGTCTGTGACTGCCTGTATATATCAAATACATCATTATTCCTTAGGGGTTTAATATAGAAATACTACTATTGAAAAGTGGTGAAAAATTAAAAGAAAAAAGCAGCTGGTGGTATTAATGAGTTATTTTATTTATTTAACCTGAAAACCCTTTTCTTCCAGGTAAAAAGTGCACCTATGGGCACAAATGTAAATATTACCACCCAGAACGTGCAAACCAGCCTCAAAGGTCAGTAGCGGATGAGCTTCGAATAAGTGCCAAATTATCTGCTGTGAAAACTATGAGTGAGGGAGCCTTGGCCAAATGTGGCACAGGGCCATCCAGCTCCAAAGGAGAAATCAGTTCTGAAGTGAAACGCATTGCCCCAAAACGTCAGTCAGATCCAAGCATTAGGTCAGTAGCTGTGGAGCCTGAGGAAAAGTTATCAGCAGCCCGGAAGTCCGAGGCCAGCTCTGTCCCGTCTCTGGTTTCTGCATTAAGTGTACCAACGCTCCCTCCACCAAAAAGCCATGCAGCTGGTGCATTAAATACTCGTTCTGCAAGCAGTCCGGTGCCAGGTTCCTCACAGTTCGTACATCAGAAATCCTCACTGGAACATATGTCCAGTGTGCAATATCCTCCTATACTAGTCACCAATAGCCATGGCACCTCAGTTAGCTATATTGACCAGTATCCCAAATATGAGTCACTGGGGGACCACGGCTATTACTCCTTACTCAGTGATTTCTCCAACTTAAGCATAAGTAGTATCCGTAACTCAGATTATTACGGGGCTGATATGGACCAGGGGATGTATTCTAGAAACTCAAGCCCCTGTCCTGACAATTGCTTAAGCCATACAAGTAATGATTCTTATTCCTCTTACAATGACTTGTATCTGGGTGTAGCAGATGCCAGTCCAGAAGACAATGTGAAGAGCCACAGACTGCCATCGAAAAATCGTCTTCAGCCTTTCCCTCATGGTTACCATGAAGCCTTAAATAGAGGTCAGAGTTATGGAACTGAAGAGCCTAAGCAATCCCTTCGGAAACAGTCAGTTTCCCACTTAGGCCTACATGCCCAGCATCCCATTGTTGGAGCACGGTCCAGTTGTCCAGGAGAATACCCTGTGCCTCAAAATGTTCATCCATCAACTGCACAACCAAGCCGTGCCTTGGTGATGACAAGAATGGACAGTATTTCTGACTCACGGCTTTATGAAAGTAACCCTGCAAGGCAGAGACGGCCACCTCTCTGTCGAGAGCAGCATGCCAGCTGGGATCCATTACCGTGTGCATCAGACTCTTACACTTACCACTCATATCCACTGAGTAACAACCTCATGCAGCCATGTTATGAACCTGTCATGGTAAGAAGCATGCCTGAGAAGATGGAGCAACTCTGGAGAAATCCCTGGATTGGGATATGTGGTGAGCCACGGGAACCTCATATCATCCCAGAACATCAGTATCAAACATACAAGAACCTCTGCAATATTTTCCCTCCAAGCGTTGTCCTTTCTGTGATGGAAAAGAATCCCCACATGACAGATGCACAACAGCTGGCAGCTATGATTGTTGCCAAATTAAGAACAGGGCGTTAGAGCAGTACAGCCTCTTTTGGATAAATGAACCTGTACAGCACATAGGACCCAGAGGAAAACTTACATGAAGGAAGAGGCCAATCTATTGTAAATATTTTCTACTAAGATAGTATAAAAATCTGTACACAGTAGCAATCATATATACGCCGAGGCACT
This sequence comes from Cettia cetti, assembly GCA_013401135.1. NCBI lineage: Eukaryota > Metazoa > Chordata > Aves > Passeriformes > Sylviidae > Cettia > Cettia cetti. The sequence continues at coordinate 26,565 of VZUI01033644.1, forward strand.
ATATAAAAGTTGATTGTATTGCAAATTTTAAGATTTTAAATATAGGGATTTTTAATAGTATTTTGTAGGAAATGCATACCTTGCTGCATGGATAGCTCACTAAGAACTATAATGTCACAATCAGTGTCTCAAAGCTGTTACTACAAAATTAGTGTTAGCAATTATATTGCATGTATTAGTGTACACTTACAATTTGCTTATAAATACCTAATCGGCCTCTAAAAGTATGCTCTATACACACCCAGATAACTTAGGGTTTCAGCTTTGTCATTTGACACTGCCTACTGGCATCTTAAGTACAGAAGAAAAAGTAAATTTGCTAAAAATTAAAATTGTTTACAAAAGGAAAAGCTGATTTCAGTTTTTCAATGTCAACATGGTTGTTGGTACTTAAATTTCAGAACTGTCCCTCAAGAGTTTGAATAACTATTACATTGTTCAATATGTTGGCTCAATCCAACAGAATCCAAGTACTTTATTAAATTAGGACTAAAACATTAAGGAATGCAAAGGCATGACTGCCATTCAGTCAACTGAAACTTTAACTGTAGCTTCTCTCCAGAAGCTCCTTTCAAATGTGCAGTAAGCAGCTGCTGGCCCAAATGACTAGACAAGCTGAAAACAAATAAGTCAGTATTATATAAAATGGATTACTCAACTTGAAGCAGCAAAAATTGGAAGTTAACATGGAAGTTCATCACTAACTGCAGCCCTTCCTCTGGGAGCAAGGATTGTGTTTGAGTAAGCCTGACATTCAAGGTGGCTGTACAACATCAGCTTCAAGAAGGGGGGAGGGGGGAAGGCTGCTTCTTGAAAAGAGATGCTCTAGTTTGGGTTTGTGGCAAAGCTGTCCTGGTTTTTGCTCTTCAGATCCACGCAAAGGTGTGCATTTGCCTCATGAAGGCTTTTAGAGTTCCTGTTTCAACAGGTGAGATAATTTTGTGTGGCATTGTTTGTGCAACTGGTATCTTGCTCAGGGTGGGAACCTTTGTAGCTAAATGTCTCCAAAAGAGGCGTTTATTGGTTTTTTTAAGCTGCACTGACTGTACGCCCTTTTTTGAATCCACTGTATATTTCAACATTTTGAACCATGACTAACTCGACATGTCTCGAGCTAGGACTTGTTGACTTCTACTGTAGATTTTTTCATGAAAGTTGAGAAGGCCTGGTTTATGGCCTTTTGTTTCTTCATGAGAAGGTGTGACACTGCCTAAATGTTTCTTACTGTGAAACACACAGAATGTGAGGCTGCAGTCAGGGTTGTTTCTGGTGTTTTGATAATGGCTTGCATGCTGCTTTCTAGTTATCTGTTTGTCTGAGAAACAAAGTTTATCATTTCCTCCACTTGTGTTACTGTAGTGGTTGGTTTGATTCAAAATATCTTGTGGGCTCTTTATCATGTGCAAAATAAGTTCCTGTCATATAAAAAACCCCCAACCAAATGAACCAACAAGAAACCACAATTATGGGTACAACTACAGTTAATTTACTAACATTTGATAACTGTATCATTTCACACAGGATAAATATTCTTGTGTTGGTACAGGTGACATATATAATGACTATGTCATTATGTATTTGAAATGAAGTAACTTGCAGGTGATTCTGTACTTACCCTTGGTGTTTAAAAATAACTTAAGTTTTAATTAGTTTGTTATTCTCTCTGTTAGTGGGGAAAAATAATTCAGACTTAGCTGGGGGAAAACAGATTTAACTCTTGACCAGTTTTCAAAAACATTTCATATTTTTAATTTGCAATTAATTCTTATTCTCTTCTCTTGCATGGTATAAGCAGCTGAGAGCAATGCCTCAAATAACCAGAAATGACCTTTTGTTTGTTGATACAAATTGTATCTCTTTTTCTTGATTGTATAAAAACTGTGTATAAAAAAATAATAATCTCTAGATTAACTTCAGTATTACATTTTCACCACAATGTTTGTGACACCATGTGTCACAGGGAAGTAGCCCATGAGTAATTATGGATCTTTTTTTTATTTAAAATGGGCACTTGTAGTTTATAGACAAACAGGGACAACTTTTCAGAACCAGGTTATTATGTGCACAAATACTGTGTGTACACCTCAAAGCATTACATAGGTATCTTCAGTCTATTTATTAAACAGATACATTCTTGCACTAAACTTTATGTAAAAATGTTGCTGTTAACTCATCTGCATGTGTTTAAAATGTAACAGTAATTGCTATAGACCCTATTTTATTCTAACCCATTAATTTATAAATTATTTAGGTATGAAATGAAGTATATTGTGCACTCATGTTTCCCATCTTGCATGGAATTAAATATTTGTGTGAAGAAAAATGTTTGTTCTGTTTTTCTCCATTTATAAAGATAAGCTACTTTATGAGAGGGTTAGTAGGTGATTTTGATGTTTTCTAATGTGGAAAACTTAACAGAGATTTCTGTATGAAGCACTGGGTGGCTAATGGAGATATCAATTTTTGTTGGATTTGTCCAGTCATTTTAATTTTCACTAACCTTTGTTTTACTGATGGAAGAATTCCTTTTTAAACGATGGGAATGCTGTGAGAATACAAACCCAGCACACTATTTCCCTAAGGCACTTCAAAGGCCAATTGTCTTATTCTGAGAAGCTATTGGCATCTCTCATGCATAGTTACAGAGTTGGCAGAGTAGCCTTGTGGAAATAAACTTCAAATTTTGTGCTTGTTTAGTCCTCCTTAGAGGTAATGAAACTTTTCTATGTGATGTAGTCTTTCCTGATCAACTACTTTAAGTGATAATTTGGTCATCCACACCTGTTTTCAGATATGTTTACAAGACAGTTCAAAACACTGACATTCATTAATCTTCAGCGCATAAGCTTGGATTTCTTCTTACATGGAAGAGTTGATCTTATTAACACCTGATCATAACTGTCTATATTGTAAATATAAGACTTTGTATAAATGCTCTTTTTTAGAGCATGGTATTTAAATGTTTTTAAAACTGTAAAAGAACAGTTCTAGAAACTATATTTTAATAAAATCCACGAAAAAAACAATTCTAGATGAGGGGGGAAGAAAGTGTGAAGGTAAAATCATGGACTACTGCAGTTGATAAGAGTTGAGCAGTAGATTTTAGTACTTTACTGGGGCCAGAGCATTCTCTGGGAGTTCTGATTTACTTATCTTTTCATCTTCAGCTTTCACATAATTTGTCACTTAAAAGTGTGTAACTTTAAATTCATAAATCAAAAACCAAATGCTTTATGGGATGTCAGTCTAAATTATTTCATGTTTTTGTAAGAATTACATGTCAGTAATATAGTAAATTGTACATAATTTCACTGCTGTTAGTCCTGTTGTTGCCATATTGAGCTGCAGTAGTTGGCTTTATTCATTTGTAGAATTAAACATTACTGTTTAATTGTTGTAAAATTTTATAAATCTCTTTGGGTTTTTTTGGTTGACCCAAATATAATGTAAGTCTTAATGACAAAATGAGTGAAAATGAATGTTGAACCAGTATGTGGTATTCTTAAATCTCTGTAGTGGTAAGTGGACACTGCTCTAGTTGCTGTAGCATGTAATTTATTTACTAGCATGAGTCTGTTTAGCTTTTGTAAAAATGCTTTTGCTGTAAAGTTAAAAACAGGTGTGGAGTATGGTTGCTTAGAACAATTGGAAGGACCTTCATTGAAAAAATACAAAACCAAAACTATCTAAGTAGGTGAGTTTCCCCCTAAATACTTCTAATGCCAGTTTGTCTCTAAATATGCGTTTTGTTCAAATAATAAAAGTTAAAAATGCTTGGTGACATGTATGCATACCTGATCTATATCAACCTGCAAACCTGATATATATCAAATTGCAAACAGGAACATTCAATTATTGTAATTTTTAGAACTCCACACTAAGGGGAAGGAACATGCATAATTTCTGTGAAACCTTGATCCAAAGTTGACATATTACTTCATCTTGACTTGCCAAAAGTTTACCTGAAGCATTAGTACTCCAGGACTTTTAACAGTCAGACCTTTAGATCTGTCACAGTTGCCTCTATGGTAAGCATTCAGCTTTCACACTCCTCTGATGTACCTATTGCTTGTTTGTGTCACAGAGCCCTCACTAAGTATATTTCCTGCAATATTTCAACTGGAAAAATACAATAGCACCATCCCATAAATTATTCTTATGCCAGTGTTTGGTTAGCCTTTGAAAAGTCATTATACAATATTGCTGATTATGGTCTGTAAATGAATAAGTTTGTAAATGTATTAAAAGAACTGCAAGAATCTAAAAGAAGTATAGACTATCATCTGTTCCCCTCCTGCTCTATGTAAATGTTTTGCACAATTATTTAATAATATGAAATATGTGATAGTTTATATATATAAAATTTTTTGCTTATTTAATAAAACTGAGAACCACTGGATTATTTGTTTCTAGCTTTTTATTTTTCAGCTCTTTTTAAACAAGACCCCCAAAAAGCTTTTTTGCCCAAAACAACTATTGCAGTCTGTCCAAGTTATTTTTTGGTTGTTTGATTGACTTAAAAAACCCCAGATTCTCTAGGTGGGGTAATGGCAGATAGACAGGGCAGTAACTACTACTAACAAGGTGTTGTAGTAGCAGCACATGATTTTACGAAGTGCACTTCCTCCAAGGAGGAAAAGAAGTTACAGATGGTACAGTATGTGCTAGCACCACACATTCCTATTTGAACTGTTATGCTTGTTTGCAATACAAAATACAGTAATTTAAGTAATATCATACTCAGCTAAATGCAGTAATAAAAGAACAAATCTGTTTCACTCAGAATTTCCTAAATAAACCTAATTAACTACTGGGTAAAATAAGTATTTTTAGAAATACTTGAAAGCGGAAGGGATTCCATGAAAAATCCCTCATAACAGAAAGTTAATTTCCTTTTGCATTGGCACTTCTTGCTTTTACAGAAGGAAATATGGAACATATGTTTCATTTTTGGATATGTGGTAACAAGCAAGTGCAGTAGAGCAAGATAACAAAAAACTAAAGAAGCAATAAAGAAATAATACTTCCATTCTGGACATTTAGCTAAGCCTTTACTTCAGAGCCAGCCCAAAGCATCCGTGAAGCTGCTGTTCTAAACATGCATTTCAACCCTATGCAATTACTGCTAAAGTTGTATGTCCCTTTTTGTATCCCTTCCTACTGACGTGTTATTCCTTCTGTTTAGTTTGTAAAACCTGAAAATTACTAAAGGGATTCAGAGAAAGCCTGTTTTACCCTCTTAACAGTTGCACTTTAACAAATTCTTACTGAGGAGTCCTGCAATAAATATACACTTAAACTCCTCCTGGGGTTTTTGACAGGTAACTGCAGAAGCCTCTTAAGTTCCAAGAACATATAATACAGGTAAAGAAAACTGAATTTAGAAAAAACTATCTGGAAGCCATTTTTTCTCAACAACTTTGAGAAAGGTACTTGTTCAGTCCATTTCTGCAGTCATCATACCATCTCTCAGCAAACACCACAGTACTGGTTATGAATGTCAGCAAAATCATGAACGGAAGTAACCTGAAGCAAAACACTTCAATCAAAAAGAGATAGCAGTGGCTTCAAGACTATCACTTGAAAAAACATTGTGACAAAAACATTTCAAAGGTATTTATGTGTCATAGTGCATTCAGCTATGCCCTAGGTAGGACAGATCCCCGAAGCTTCACATGTAAGTTTCAGCTTACAGGTGAAAACTGTAGCACAGTCTTATCCTGGCACAATAACTCCTCCAGGACAGCATCAGCATCACTAAAATAAGACTAGCTCAACAGTCTTGCTAATGAGGGCCAGAGGACACTTTCCATAGTGAAAACTGAAAAACAGCATCCAGGAGCAAGGTTTGCCTTCAGTTGTATTTATGAAAAAGTTAAGAAACATGGAGGGATTCCAAAATACTTTTAACTGTATTTCAACTTCAACTGGTTAAGAAGACAATGGTTACGGTACATGCAAGTTAAATCACCTTTATAAAACATTGATTTTACATGATCAAAACCAATAAATCATAACTACAACAACTTCTCCTGGAGTGACTATTTTCTCAGCACCATTACTTAGATCTTCCATACCACTTAACTTGTGCAATACTAAAAGTCACAGAGCACTCTGCCTCTGTCTCAGAAAAGTTGAAGGCCACTTTTTATTTTATGGAAGTCATTCTGAGTCCATAACAATCCTCCTGTCACAGGAATATTCAATTCTGCAGAGCTGTGAAGAAGAGAATAAAGCACATTAGCAGTGGGCTGGTTTGGAAGCTCACATCACCAAAGTAAGTTTGATAGCACTTAATTTCTGAAACATTTCTGATTTTTAGCTCTAAAACATTTATCTATTGGTATGTCCTTACAATCAACTTGTTCCAAGAGTGGCAACAGTCCTGAAACATGAAAGGCAAAGGCACAAACCAAAAGAAAGGTGACCAGGTACTAACAATTATGAAGGAGAAATGACTGCAAAAATAACCAGAGAACAATTCTCATCTGAACTTTGATCTGTCCTTTGCAGCTAGGAATACAAGCTTGGGTGAAATGCTAGCACAGCAAGCAACTGACATGAGAACAGTCTCTCACAAGTTACAAATCTTACAATACTACCCATTTCTATGGCTTTAGAAAGAATCATGGGACTTACAGAGACATTCAAGGCTGCAACCCCTGAAGCAACAGCATGTCAGCAACTCCACCCTCAGAAAACTCTTCAAGTGGTCATTATTTGCCAAATTTGCTCCTGCTGTCAGGTAAAACTGACACTGGGAGCCAATAAAAAAAGCACATATGCTTATCACAAAACCCAAAACATCTGCCTGAGGATGACAGCAGCTATTCAAAGCCTCAGCAACACTAAACATGAACTTTGACAATACACATGCACAGCATACACCAGAAAACCCACGAAAAAATTAACAAAATCTTCTGGGAGAAAGGAATTGCAGAAAGACAAAGAAGGGCATTGCTTTCAGAAAGAGTGTGTCCCATTGCCTCTGCTGCAGGTGCTTTTTCCAAGCACCTTATGGATATTTTCAAAGTAAAACATCACATTTTCCCAATGTCTTATACCATCCTTTAGTACCTCCCTTCATGAGCCTGGTAGAACAGCTCTCTGCAGACAGAGAACTTAGAGAGCAATACCAAAAAATTAAATAGCTAACACACCTTCTGGAGCAGGCCATACAAACATACACCTTTGATGGGGGAAGCAAAAAACCCACGTAGCTACGAGACAAAGGACAAGGTTTCTACATAGAAGAAAATGTAAGCAGTAAAGAAAATCTTCCTTCTGCCTTGGGGGAGTCAGACCACCTTTCCAATACCACATGTCCTTTGGCAAATGGAGAAGCTGCTATGCAAGGGAGATAAGAATAATGAATAAGCTGCCATTGTAGCTCTCCTGATGAAACCTGGATCTTTTCCAGGCACAGAACTGCTCCTTTCTATTTGTGGTAGCAACAGGTTTTCCTCATGTTTCTAAGATTTTTTTCCTTGGCATCCTGCCAGGCTGTAATCTGAGTGGAACAAACTGTCTGCCCCTTTTCCCCACACAAAGGGATGCAGAAACAAATGTTACTTTTGGCCTGGTATGTGCTTTCTCATTTTCTACACCAGTATTTTCTAGTAACGTGAGCTGCATGACACATTACACTGTTCAAAAAACAGCCTGAAATTTACATATCTGGCTAGTAGCTTTTTAGCCTGCAGTAAATATACAATCAGTCCTCACCATGACTAAATCATATTTCAAAATGCAATCTCTAGGGCATCTTCCTCCAAAGGAACAGAATGTCACTGATAAGGGAAGGTCAATAATTTGATGCCAGGGAGGATGACCAAGAAGATGGAGAAAAATGGAAGTCCTTCTCTTCTCAGATTTGAAACTGGAAGCTTGGAATCTGAACATAACTCTGAATATGTGAAAATATGAACATGTGCAAGATTTCTTCTCAATCAAATACCCCAGGCTGCACGGTTCTCACTTCTTCACTTTGCTACTAGATTGGGCCCACCAACCTCAGAAAAGAAACACTGATTAGAAAATTATCCAACTGGGTGTTAAGGAAAATAACAACAATTCATTTATATTCTGAAGCATTCCTTGGATTAAAAAAATAGGAGATGGGTTTATATGTATGTGATGAAACTGATTTGACAGCTTACAGCATTCAAGTTCCTATGACTTCAAAGTGTGAAGTAATGACCCTATTAAAACATCTCCAATGGGATGCTTTAACTGAGTAAGCTTCATTTAGTGACAAAGATGATCTGACTAAAGCTTTATAGAATGCCCCTGTTATTTCCAGGACAATCTGTGTTTCTAAAATGAGGTCAGATCTGCAGCTTTAAGTTACTAGCTACTACTAGCTCTTAAATGTCACTGGGCACTACCAACATACTAAGAGCAAAGCCTCAGCTAATAGAAACTTCAATTTTCAAGCCTGCTGGGGCTGAGCTGATACCTGCTAATTAGCAGTATTTCATAATCCTTGGAATGGTTTCTTTTAAAAAAGAGTAGGAGGAGTGAAGATACCAATATCAGAAGATGGCATCCTCAAAGGATACCATTAGGATTAGGTTTAGAGACAGTAGTAGATATTTATAGTATATAGTAGGTCAAACTACTTAAGTAGAGGTAAAAGGAAATCTCATCCCTGATTTTTCACATGGTAAATAAAAGACACAGAGAGAGAGAAATGCATTTCATGGTTCAGGGGCAAAGTCCCACCCACACCATTACTCACTTTGTATTGAGAGACTTCCACTCGTCCCTCACCGGCTGATCAAGCAGGGACATCATAGAATAATTATCCAACATGAGACCATCAGGGTCATCTGTCTGACCTGGGAGTTTCCCAAGAGGAAAGTCTTTCCATCGTACTTCATCTAGATAAAAACAGTACAAAAACAAGAAGGCTGAGTTTCCCAAAGAGATTTTTGAAACACAAGATCACCCTCCCCAAGTCCGCAAATACTGCCTCCTGCAATTCAGCCATTTAGCAAACGATCTGAACCAATGTCACAGAAGCAGGGGACAATTTTGCTTCTGTTCTCAAAACATCCAGTTTTAACAAGCTGTTCACATCAGCATATCTAAGATGTCTTTTTTTTTCTTTTTTTCACTTGAGAAAATTTCCCAGTGAGTGGAGTATAAGAGTTCGGTCTTCTAGGGGCTGCTTTTCTTCCTTTAAATGTCATTTTGACTCAAACTCCTCTCCACCAACATCCTCCTCCTGTGTCTGAGTCCCTTCATGACTCATCCAAAATTCTTAGAATAGATACGTCCAATCCCATGGAGAAAGTACAGCTACTGTAACAAAGCTAACAAAACACTGGATATACTGTTTATTCCTTCCAAAAACCCGTCTTGCTACTGTCTTTTGTTTGCCACCATGTCATAACAACCATTTTCCCAGAGCATGGAACTTAGGTTCACAGATGAACTGTGCTTTCAAATACCCCCAAGTCTGAAAAACAGAAGTCCAAGAAATCCATATTTTCTTCCCCATTCACAAATGACATATATGCTGCCCCATCAACTGGATACACTGAAATTTTAAACAGTTTGGAAAAGCCTAATAAAAAATAAGTAAGACAGTAATAGTATGCTCCTGGAAAACACACACACAGTATTTTACAAGCTTAAGTGAAATGACTTCTTGAACATAAGCAAAACACTGGAAAACGCACATTTTTTTCAGTAATTTGGCATTTAGATGACTTTGAAGCACAATTTAATTGTGGCCAGGCCCAAAGGGCTGAGATGTCTTTGCATTTCAATTAACACTTGTCAGTGATGAGGACTGCCTAAGCCTTATAGTCACTTTTTACCTGCAGTGATCTGCCAGGCGGACCCTTGCAGTGCTGCTTTTTTCTCAGCAATAGCCACCATGGTACCAGAATGAGCAAGTCCTTCCAAAGGATTTGTTTCAGTCACCATCTCTTCTTCCTCCTCTGCCACTTCCTCTACACCATTGTCTCTCTCTACATCTTCTTGCTTCTCTACAGTATGCCTTTGATTTTTAACCTGATTTTCTTGCCTGGCTCTCCACTGTAAGCTCTCTATAGTATAAATTGGCTGTTCACTGCCATTTGAAGAGAGGCCTGGACTGGACAAAGGGGCACCTCCTTCTGTGTAAATGGAAGCAAGATAGAGAAGGTTCTTCCGAGTAGAACGTGGCAAGCGAGGTCTCATGATTGTGAGGATCCTAGAAAGGAAAAAGGGCAATGGAAAAGTCTTAAAAGGGTTGATAAATCTTCATCTGGAGTCTTTTTTGTTTTTAAGTGTTTGTTTTCTCCAGGACAGCTGGCTCACATAGCTCATCTAACAGGCAAAATCTGATAATTCCCTGGTCAGTGAATCCTGGAATACGCTGTCTTCGTGATTAAAATTAAGGACTTGGGATACTTCTAACTGAATTACTGCTTTGCTGTTTTCATTTATAGAAGTTAGGAACTGGGGTAAATTCCTATTACCTGAAAAAGGTCACATCTCTATCAAGTCACTTAGCTTCTTAACAGGTTGCTTCTTTACCAGATATACCTCCCCAGATAACCTCTGCTTTCATTTTGAAAGTGCAATCCTTTAAAATTCTTTTCCTTCTTTGCTTTGTGTGTAGTCAATGGGGAGATGAATAGCAGCAAGCATGGCTTTATATGCACCTGTTACAACATCTACCAGATGCAAAGAAAGGCAAGGGAATGCAGCTATCACTCAAGCATATCAGTAGGGAACCAAAGCTGTTACAGAGCACTTCTTGTTTGCTGTTCTTTTCTAGGTCACAACATCAAACTTACAACTGAAGAAGATGTGGAGTTGCCCAGCAGGGAGCTTGCAAGCAACAGTCAGTCAGTCTTATCCACTGCAAAGGAATTTTACGGAGGAACAGATCCTTCACAGACATCTGCTTGTTACACTGTTGTTTTTTCTTCCCTTCAAAGAACATAATGAAAACAAAACTCAAAACTTATCAAAAACACGCCCTTCATCCCTCAGCATTTTTACTGGAGCACACCCTCCAATAAGCTGTCATTTTAACCCAAGTGCATGACCAGATTTACCGATCAAATAAATCAAGATTGTTATAAAGGACTTGACAATGCACGGACAGTGCCACCAGACCTGACCACAAAGCTGTGCAGACATTCCCAAGCTGGCCCTGCGCACATCACCCCAGCCAGGAAAGCCACAAGATGTGTTTGAACAGTATTATCCTAAATAAATGCAGCATACTGTATCTGGGACCCAGTATCACTCCAGATAGCTCTGCAAACAGTAGATTTAACAGCTGGGAACTAGCAGCATTCAGGGATCTTGGTACATCATAGGTATGCTCAGCACTGACTGAAAGCACCAAATCTTAACCTATGATTGCCTGAGATACTGCCAAAATCTTTGTGCAGTCTGAGCCAGACCAGGAGAGGACAGAAGAGGCACCAAAATTAAGGGGTGCAAACCTCTGCAAGGATGCACTATGCGACAGTATGAAACATCCTGTTAGCAGCAACCTGTGACACTCTGAATAATTAAGGTCCTTCAGTGCACATCTCTGGAATGAAACACAGTCCGCCAATTTTAACAGTTTCAAAGAGTCAGGAACTCAAAACAAAGTATTACTTGTTACTTGTAAGTTTAGAAGGCATAAAAATCCTGTGATAGGATCAAAAAGAACAGCAGCACTATTTAGTATCTTAAAAAGTCAGGCATCTGTTAAGGGAGAAAATAATGGGAAACAGGGATCTCAGATCACATGTAACAGTAGGAAACAGCACATAAGGATCTTATTTCCTACAAGTATTGATATGAAGAGAAATTAGCACTTAATAGCTTGATCTCTCCTGTGACAGATTTTCTTTTCCTATCTCAAGGAGACTGCAGCAAACTTAATCAATAACAATTTCAATTTTTTGCTAAGAAATATATGACATGCACAAGCTGCAGGCTGGAAGTCTATGAAAGGCAACAATAAAAACTTTATGTTCACGTGACAAAATGTACTAATTAGTCTACTCAATTTTATGTATAAAGGTATGACCACTTTACTAGTATAATTTCACACTAGTACAGAAGGAACTCTTATGCATTTTTGAACACAGAAATTCCAGACACACTCACCAGCGTTTGCTTTGGCAATGCCAGTCAGCAACTCAGATATCCAGTTGATCAAGAACTGAGGCCTAAGTTCTGAAGAGTCAGGACATTCCTTCAACTCTATAAACATTTTCTCTATTAGGATCTGTGTAAAATTTCGTGAAAGGAGGCCCGACAGCAAAGGCTGCCAAAAGCAGTAAAACGTTGGTGGAATTTTGAATTGCCATACCTCTTTATTTGCTGCAATAAAAAGAAATAAAAAAACAAAACAGAGAAGCCAAAAATTGGTAATTTTTGTAATTGGTAAAATTTGTAATTTTTTTATGAAAACAGAAGAGGTTTGTTCTCAGATCACTGATTGCAGGATTCTTCCCAAGGTCCTCACTGAACCTGAAACTACTTTTCTTATACTAGGCAAGTAAAATAAGTAGCAATTTGATAAACAGCACAAGGAAATTACTAACACATAAAGATACACCTGTTTTGCTAATCCCTTTCCAGTTTCAGCTTATTTCACAAATAATTAAGAGCTATTTTATCTAAAAAATAGACTGCAAAGAGAAGGTTCATTGAGCAAAGCAACATAAAATCAGAAAGCTTTTAAATTTTTCTACTGTTATATAGTCATGAAAATTTGAGAATTTTTCTTGGGAAGTTTTTTGGCTGTGAAATAGGGAATTTATTTATTTTCATTCCCTCTAGGTGCCTAGCTCTCTTGCAAACAATAAATGCAACTCCACAAATATGGGCAGCAGCTTGGGACTAAGATGCAGCTGGTGAATGAGGCTCAAAAAACCCCATGCATTTTGATTTTCTTCCAATCTTCAGGGTAGAATAGAAACTAGTGGTAGTTCCTGAAATCAGCAATTATTTCAGAAAAAGGTAGAGACGTGAGCTTTGAAAGATGTTTTGGCTAGATATTCAGTGCTGAAGATCTATCCTTCCATCCCAAGAAATTTATGCAAAAGCAATAGCTAAGCATGGCCATAAGGGGTTCTGGAGAATAGGGCAAAAGATGTTTAAGGACCCAGATTTACAAAAAATATGCAGACAATTACAGATTTCAATATAATGAGAAAAAAAAATAACACATTAGGTCATAACACTAGCTATGCATTTTCTGCTTGGGTGATGCATAAAACACATACCTTCATACTTTATATTTAGCATCTTCAGACACTCCATCTTTGGGATGAGAAAGCCATCACTGAGAAGAGCTTGAGCCACCCTCTCCCTAGAGCAGAGAGACTTATTACTGACACTTATTCCTTTATGTATCAAAACACTACTTTCACCAGTTCTGAAACAAGTTTGACTGCCAAATACCTGGAACTGTGAGGAGGGAATGGTGAATTTTTTGTTCAAACAAGACCTGGTAATGCTGTTCTTCTATGGCATACATATTTATATTCAAAACATCAGGAGTTAAAGCTCTTATCTGTAACATGATACTCTCTCCCCTCTGCAGTTACACCGATTAGATTTCTCAAAGTGGGTCAAGATCTCCATGCAAATTTATATGGTAATAAGGAAGTCTCAACACACTAGGTCCTAGAGGCTCTGTAGTAATAGAAAGATAAAAAATACAGAAAATGCCAAGTATTGCCCTGCAAGTTTTAAGAATTCTAAAGGTTACTGTGAAATCAAAATCTCCACAGTGTTGTTGGGAGCTTTTGAAGACACTGAAGATGCTGCATGCCTTGGGGCCAGCATTGCTAAGTCTGGTTCAACACCTTGGAGGCCATCTGGCACAAGGACCATTGCTCATTAGCACAGATCAACAACTCAGTCCACAAAGACAAGGAAATTGACTAACTGCTTTCTCCATGATCAGCTACAGGACACGATGAAAAGGCAATTTAATAGGTCTACAGCCCAATCAGCACAGTACCTTTCACCTCAGTTCTATCAGAGACATACCTGTTTTCCTGCATCAGGTCTTTGATCTGAGCCAAAATCCAGTCCACTTCTGAAGAGGAATCAGACCACATTTCTTGCGACTTTGAAACAGATGGCACAGTCTGCATAACCTGAGTGAAGGAAAAATTCAAGCATTAACAGAAAATATACTCCCATGACAAACACAAAGACATTATTGCTATGACAAGATGCACATGCCACATGTACCTCAGCATTTTAAAAAGTTCACAAATGTTCCTCTTTCTCGCAATCTCCAATAATTACAGATCTCCTTTATAAACCTGAACAAGTGCCCACATTAGGAATTGCCACAGCTCAATTTGCTTCTCTGTAGCAAAGTTTTCCCTTGGCAAGCCATGTATGACAACACCAGCAGATAGACCTGAGCAAGGAACTCACTAAGGCAACAAGGAAGAGAAAACATATTGCCCAAGAAAGAAAAGAGAATTAATGAAAGTGCTGATTATCAGAGTGCACTTACCCGGAATTGCTCATTCTTGTAAGATATCAGAGCATCTCTGACTTTTTCTAGAAATAAACATAAATACATGTTTTAAGCAGAAGATCAACTATGTAAGGTAATTCTATATCTAAGAAAGCTGCTTAGTTTTGCTAAATTTACACCCAAGGAAGCCATCAGTCAAATGAAGCCAGCAATTCTGTTCAGACAAGACAAATGAAGACTCTCAAAACTCCCAGACTTTTCCAACAACATAAATTTTCTCAATTGGGGTTGAACCACGATTTCCATATTTTATCACTAACAGTAGCCAAAGACAGGTATGTTGGATAAACCCAGGGAGCTCAAAAACAAGTTCCTAATAAGATTAGTGTAGGAAGAAACTGTTCCCATATGCAGTTTATGTTCTGATGCATATTTGTACTTCTTACACTTGCATTTTGTATCAATTGCTACAGTGCTACAGGTATTCACAAACAAAAGTGCTAAAAATTTGGAGAAAACTACCAAACCAGTCACTGAGCCCCAGGAATGCAGCAAGACCCAAAGAGGAATCCCAAAACGTGAGCTGAAGGTGTATCTTTACACTAGAAGATGACACATTTTAACTGCTTTCTCTAGCTAATCCCTGTATCTGCTACTGTTTTAGGAACACCTACCATGGAATTCCTTGTGTTTCTGACAGGTCTTATGCTGTGGGGTTTGAATCTCCCATGCATTACTGTCCAACTCTGCATTTGCTACCATCTCTTCCTGCTCTTCTTCCTCATTCTCACCCTCTTCACACAAGTTATTGCCCAGCTGACGGTTCCAATACATCTTTCTTAGCCAGTCCAGCACAACATCACAACCTAATGGAGAACAGAAAACACTATACTCTCAGTAAGGATTTCTTTGTTATTGCAAAAAGTAATAGATGGTAAATTACTAGCTTGTATTATGAAAATAAATGCTATTAAACAATTATGAAACCCTGAAAACACAAAAAGCTTCATTAATGAATAAGTTAAAAAAACCCAAACAAACAAAACCCCAAAAAACCAAACCAAAACCAACCTCCAGAAAGAAACCAGGAAAAAAAATCCAGTATAACCGGCATGGTAACTACTCTTCATTAAAAAAAAAAATAAAATTGGACACTGCTATGGCACTGCACCTTGCTCAAGCTACATCATACTTAAGCAACAACTACGTGCCTGCAGTGGCATTCTGA
The DNA here is from genome assembly GCA_013401135.1 of Cettia cetti. Lineage (NCBI taxonomy): Eukaryota > Metazoa > Chordata > Aves > Passeriformes > Sylviidae > Cettia > Cettia cetti. Next base: position 42,245 of record VZUI01033644.1, read on the forward strand.
AGAGAAATGAGTCAGTACTTTAGTATCACCATGGTCAACACAGCAACTACAACAATAACAATTTTTTTGTGCAGGGACTACACTATGCATACATTAGAAAGAATGGAAAGAAAATGCCTTTACTTCCATCAGCATTTTCCCAATTCAATCTAAGGACCAAGCTGAAGATTATTTAACTGCATTCTCAAGCCTTAACCCGAAACTCCCAGGAATGTCTTCAAATGCTATGAGCTGGTCATTCACTCAGGCTTCCAGTATCCACATTTCTCCCTAAATGGGATTTTTTAAGAGGTATCACTAAACCATCAGGGAAAGTTTTTACCTATTTCTCCAAGATGAACTTCCCGTGCTGTAAAAAAGCAAAAGCACCAAACTGTTGCAATCAGCTGTTCTTGTTTTGAGTAATTTTTTCAGGGATAGGAGAAAGCCTCTGAACATTTTCCCTGTGAGGAACCACAACCTGGACCCACTGGACACAGCTCAGCTATCCTGACGGGGCAGTGGCAGATCTTGGTGTCTGATATCACAACTCTCCCTGCCAGGACAAGCGCGCTGCCCGTCCTGCAGCACCCCAAAAACAGAGGCAGGGGTGCTCCCCTCAGGGCCTGCAGCACTGGCAGTGCCACCCCAAGCATGCCTCAGGCCGCCCCTCCCAAAGCCAGCCGCTGGTGGCACTCACCCTTGCGGCACAGGGCCAGCCGTGGCAGCTTCCCGTGCGTCAGCTCGTGACGGAGGTCCACAACCCACACGGGGATGTCCACCTGCAACAACAGCCAACACACATGACCCCTCCCTTCCCACTGCACCAGGCCACACCTGCAGGCAGCCCTACAAATCTGCAGAGAGCCTCCACCAGGTGGGAACAGCACCTTCCTGGCCACTCCTGCACTCCTTTGCTTCCCACTTCAAAAGCGGGCCAAGATCCCCCAGCTCTCTGATGCCACTCCTCCTGTGGTGTAGGATCCATCAAACTTGCATTTTACAGTTTAAGTTCTTCAGTGTTACATACAACAAGAGATTTCTTTTAAGACAGAGGTGTTGCATGTAATTTAATGACACTGAGAAGCAGTTAAACTATATCTAAATGGATGAGACAATCTTGATAACTATATATCAAAGATACAAATAATATCATATATAGAACTGAAATTTACACGGTAATTTGCATGCAGTTTGTCACAACTTTCCTTAGGACAACTACCTTTAACTATGCAAGACCTCTGCTTTTAAGCTTGATCAGTTTTAAAAAGTGAGAAGCACTTTTCACAATTCATCATTCTCACACAGGGGCCCAAACATATATAGAAGAGTCTCAACTATTGTCTGCCCTTCACTGTCAAAACTTGTTCAGTCCCAGGTATGATGTTCAGTGCAGCTGGCAGTAAAAGGACTCAAGTTGGTCCTGCTACCACAATTACAGCTTGAACCTTTCCTTCTCCACTGGAGCTGGAAAAGCTCACCTAAAGAAAGACACACAAGATGAAAATATGTGTTTTTTATGTATAGCCTTGTTTGTCAGAGACTAGGATTTATAAACCACAGATTTAGCTCTTTTTCCTATCTCAGTAGCAAAAAAGAAAATGTGTGACAGTATGTCAAGTGGGACTACACACATGTAAATCACGACTTTTGATCACTCGTGATTCAAAACCTTTAATGATCATAAGCCTTTGATACTCTTATTGTGACTTCAAATAGCAAAGTTTTAGATCCAGTTGCAATAAACCTGTTTAAAATTTGGCAGCTGGAATACACAAGCATCTGTATCTGTTATTTTGGTTGCAAAAGAGTGACCCCCCCACAATTTCCTCCGCTCAGTGTTGTCAATAACCAATGCATATGCTTTCTGTATAGATGTAAATTATCAAGCAACTCTTATTAAATGGTTACCTCTCTGGCTAATTGTCTCAGAGGGATGCTGGCACTCTTCTGTTTCCTCTCCGTGATCAAGTTGACAAATCTGTGTGGAGGTTGCAGAAAAAATAAATGACTATCAAGAACTGCAGAGAAACTTAGAACTCCAGACTCCCCATGTGCTGTATAACCCTGTGGTCCCAGAGATGCAGAGTGAACTCAGACAGTGGAATAATGACATCTGTCAGGTCTTTCTCTCTCTAAGCCCAAGGGCCTTGAGAGCCCTTACCTTACAAGTGCCAGCCCATAAGAGAGGATGAGCTCATGTGACTTCAGTCTGCCAGATGCATCGAGGACCTTACAGCGAATCAGTTCTGCCGTGCAGTCCACTGCAAGAGGCATTTTTTGACCATACCTGGAGGCAAAGGAAATCCAGGTGACTAGGCTCACACAAATACACTTTAAAAAAAGTGCAGCTTTCCCACTATGTTTTGTGCTCTGTTGTACAAAACAGCCTAGGATATGGTATGCTGAGATAGCATCAGAGGCTCTTTCCAGAAGACTTAAATTGGAACAGAGTGGTTACACGGTTAGTCCTAAGCACAGGTTAAATGAGTACTTACTGATACTCTAAGCACATACACAAGACGCTTTACCTTGGCGGGTCTTGTGTACGGATGGAGCAGAGGAAACTTAGAGACCTTGGATACGCTCACTGCCTCGAGAAATCAGCCCGTGAAGCTATGGACGTACAGGGCTTCAGCTTCCCCTGCTCACACGGGGCCTCCGTGCCCTTGGCAAAAGTTACGTGCCCGGAGCCCCCCTCAAGGAAGAAGGAGCCCTGCGAGACGCGGCCGCCTGCCCCGCTGCACCGCCGGCCTGCCCACACAGCCCCGGCGGGGGAGCCGCTCCGGTGGGGAGCTGCGCTCGGGGCCTCGGCGGCCCTCGGGCCCAGGACCGTGAGCGCCGGGCGAAGGGCACAGAGGGCCCGCTCCAGGGACAGAGGAGTGGCCCCGAGAGCCGCATCGCGCTCCCCGCCCGCGGCGCGCGGCCCGTACCGGCTCTTCCACGCCGAGACGCGGTCCAGCGCGTCCTGCTGCAGCCGGCTGTCCCCGCAGTACAGCCCCACCATCACCTGGTCCCACTCCGCCCGGCCCCTCCACGCCACCACCGTCTGCACCGGCTTCAGCCGCCGGCGGACCGGGGACACGCTCGGCCGCCCGCCGCTCCAGGCCGGGCCCGCGCGGGCCGCCATGCCGCCAGCACCGCCCCCCGCACCGCCCC
>VZUI01033650.1:0-13123 GCA_013401135.1 Cettia cetti
GGGAGGAGCCAAGCATTCCCACATGGATATAATCCAGGGTTTGGGACAGCACAGGGCCCTTTCCCCACTGGATTCCCAGAGGACAAGAGCTACCAGACCTTCTCTTCAGGATTACTACTTCGACAAGACCATCTCATCTGGGCTGCTACTACCACCCCAACAGGGTGTCAGGTTGTATTCTGACTCTGTCAGTATTTTCTACTATTGAATTTATTTTATTTTACCTTATTCTACTTTGTCTCTTCTTCCTACTTCTGACTTGGAGTCTCTCACTGGTTTTGCTTTCAAACCGATACACCGAGAAAGCCAAATGCGTTCTGAGCTGCATCAGAAGGAGTGTGGGCAACAGGGCAGGGAGGGGATTCTGGTTCTCTGCTTTGCGGTTCTGCTGAGACCCCACCTGCAGACCTGCATCCAGCTCTGAGCTCCCAGAACAGGAAAGACATGGACCTGTTGGAGCAGGTCCAGAGGAGGGACACCAAGGTGATCAGAGGGATGGAGCCTCTCTCCTATGAGGAAAGGCTGCGAGAATTGTGCTTCTTCAGGCTGGAAAAGAGAAGGCTTTGGGGTGACCTAATTGTGGCCTTTCAGTACCTGCAGGGAACCTACAAGAAAGCTGAAGTGGGACTTTGTACAAGGATCTGGAATGACAGGACAAGGGAGAATGGATCCAAACTGATAAAAATTAGGTTTAGTTTAGATATCAGGAGTATACTTCTTTACTATGAGGGCGATAAAGCACTGGCACAGAGAAGCTGTGGTTGTCCCATTCCCAGAAGTCGTCAAGGCCCTGGAAAGCAACCTGGTCTAGTGAAAGGTGTCCCTGCCCATGGCAGTGGGGTGGGAACCAGTTGGTCCCTTCCAACCCATACGATTCTATGATTCCATGTTGAGTTCAAACTGTTAATTCCATTACCAGTTCAAATATCATTCTTAAAAGCCAGATAATATCTCTACTTTCCAAAATACATATTCTTAAAGTCTATGAATTTCCTTGTGCTGCTAGAAATCATATTTGTAGTACCTTGATTCGCTTGCCACAATATGAGTTTCTTACAGATATTACATCACTGAAAATTTTCTCATTTTTTTGAAGTTGTTTGCGTGAGATGAACATACATCAAGAGACAATAAACTTTAACTGGCTCTAATATTCCTGAAGAAGAAAGACTTTTTATTATAGTTTAGTAGAAAGACAAACTTTCAATTTTTTTTTTAATATTTTCTTATCAGGAAACTAAATAATAGAGAATATGATCCATAGGAATGGATCATATGACTACAGAATATACTTGTCAGGAAAGTATTAGATTGTTCAGAATTTTTCTTACATTTGTACAGATAATCTGCATTTTTAAGGACTCCTCAGGGTTTTCCTTTCAATATTCAATCCTTAGAACAAAAATACTAACAAAATTTCCAACCAAGTATGTTGATGAAATATGTCAAATGATGAACCTCAGAGGGTGAATGACTCAACTGATTAAATATTCATTGCACACACATCTTATCTTGAGAATTGGATGCATGATGCACAAATTAAATTAGATAATACACTTTCAGTTCATATGTGAGAATCTATTTTTTTTTTCCCTTTATCAAAAATCAGTGAAAAGTCAGTGTATAAGAGTTGTGTAATATTTTTTGAAAGCAAGAGTCTGGAATGGGAGGCTGTTTAGGTAAATACAGGCTAGCAAATTATTTTGGTTCTTTTAAAAAGCGTGCTAAAAGGCTAAAGATTTTTACCTATCCCTTCTTAAAATGAGCTTTCTGGTATTAAGTATAAATGTTTATCCCCTCCCACCCCAAGCTTGTCTTTCACAGTTAGAGACATTTTTGTTAGATATGCTTGTCTTTCGCTAGTTTTTAAAAAGTTCTCCAGAATTGCCCTTGGGTCTCCAAAAGTAGCACTGCAAAAGTCCAATAATCCAATTGTTTCAGTCAGTTACCCAGAATGGAGCTGCTGAATGCTGAAAATCTAGCCTAAGACTAAAACCCCCTCAAATTACAAATTATTCTGCAGACGTCTTTGTAACCCAGTCTGGGCCCATGTAAGTGAATGACTACCCTTTTCTGTGGGACACCTTAGTAGCTATTATTATAAAATAAGGATCTGATATTTTAAAAATTGATATTAAGTATTTAGGAATATGCAGTTCCCTCTCAGTATTGGGAGGTATTCAGTTGTAGGAATTGCATGGCATATTTAGTTCAAATTCCATGGGATGAACAGTTACTTTTTGCATTTGGTAAATATTATGAACAAGTGTTTTTATTTTTAAGGATCAAAGAAATCTTTATTTAATACCCATGTTCCATTCACTTTCATCTCAAGCCTGAGCACTAACAAAACACCTTTGTTCATTAAAATTGACCTTAGGTTTGCCAGAAAGGTTCAAATATTTTATGTTTTGAATTTGAAAAGGGATATTTTAAAAAAGATAATTTCTCTGACTACAATTTGTCATTGTAAATGTGTCACACCACTCAGATTGTGCTTAGTTCACTGTAGGTGGCAAGTTTATTTTGTGACATAATTTCTGCACTTCTCTTTCAATTTTTTTTTTAATTTTTCAGAAACTAGGATTTCCAACTTCTGAAAATCATTAAGCTTATCCAATCCAAGGAATATTTTCAAAATGAACACTTGGGGATGTGTTAGTTATTAGAAATTGGGATGGAATTTCAGACACACCCATTCTTTATTTTGTGTGGATTCTTACTGCTGCCTGCATAGAATGTTCTGGTACTATATACAATTTTATTGTATTATTTGATTTTGCAAATTATCATTATATAAAAAGGATGCAGGTTAATTTTGGATGGTTCAACCTGGGGCTGGGAGCAGTTTGGTTGCCTTAATGCTGATTTCTTTTCAGGCTTTTCTGCCTTTCCTTTTGCTTTTTTTTCTGTAATTTACTGATTGCATGCAAATTGATGTGATTTTTTTTTCTCAAAGGACAGGGTGTTTTGTTTTACTTATCCCTCTTCTCCCCTCTTTTACTTTAAAACATCCACACCAGCTTTTTAATAACAGGAAAGGTAGAACAAGCATTAACCTTCCAAGTTTCTTGTGGAAAGAATCACAGCTGAGTTACACAAGGAGGTTTCAGAGAAGTCCAGTACCAGTAAATTCCAATTGTCTTGGCATTTAATACAGTGTCTGTGTGCATGGTGTGGTGTGCAGCTGTTTGTGTTCTACTCTTACAGGTAGCCACACTGTGACAAGTAGAAAATAGGATAAGGGGAGTTGAATGCATTATTCCTTATGCTTGTTTGCAGTTCAGCCACACAGAGCACATTGCCTTCCCTGACACTGAATGCCTTCAAAATGTGAATAATCCACTGAGGACTGTTTATCTGCCATTGTTTAAAGCATCTCTCTTATGGGACGTCATTTTAAGATTGTCAGGTCTGCCATCAGCTCAACTGGCATTGCTCTTGTCCCTGAGTGCTGTTTCCTCCTCTCTGCTGGGCTCCAAACCAGAGCCTCATGGCTGGCTGGTCAGTTCCTCTAAGGATGGAGAAAAAAACCATAAGGATCTGAGTGTGCAGATACTGCAAATTCTGCAATAGAAATGATTTTAGAAAAACAACCTTAAACACTTATTCATGACATGTAACTGTTGTAGAAAATGTTTTTACTACTTGAGTAGTTCTACATATTATTTAAGGAGACTGTATTAGAATTACTCAACTTCCCCACCCCACTTAAAAAAAAACAAACCAAACTAGACAAAGTTGTTTATGAATCTTGTTCTCTTATTTGATAACCATTTTTCCTCTGAGTTGAAGAAGGCTGGATAGTATTTAAGGGTTTGATTCTTTACTTTCAACAGCTTCTGTGTATTAAGTCAAGTCTTGTGTGCTTGGAACAGATTCTTATCCAGCTTATACTGCTGTGTTCCATTATCATCCATCCATGAAAATGAATTCCCTCCCTGCCTCACCATGCAATTCCTGTTACACTGGATGAGAGGGATGGAAGCATGTAAGTAAATCTGCTTTAGAGAAGTGCATTTTACTCAGAATAGGTTGGCAGTTTGCGAGTAGCTTAGCAGGGTACTGGAGACAGTAGCGAGTCTTATCTGTAATGAGGCAGCTTAATGATTGTGTAAGAGCACCCGAAGGTGTATGAGGCAGTGCTGGCATGTGCCAGGATTGTTGGCACTGCTTGGAAATGAGGTGAAAATCAGGGGGGCAGGGAAGAGAAAACTTCTGAAACTGAATAATGCCCATGGCTGGATATGGGCTCTAGAGCTGAGGGCGTTCCCATCAAGTCAGATGCTTTCCCATGAAAACCCCACAAATGTAGGACAGCTCCTCTGATCTGACATTATGGAGCATCTATGTCCCTATGAGTTAACATAAACCTGGTTGCATTTACACACTGCCTTCAAGTAGTCTCCAGGGTTTAATTACATACCTGTACTTCTTTAAACCTTTGTCTGGTTTACATTTTATAAATGACTTTGCTTTAACTCATGTTTTCATCTTTTTGAGCCAAGAATGGTTTTGAGCTAATGGTGCCTTCAGTGTGAGAGAGTTGTTGTTGAACCAAAGTAACATGTAAGGGAAAGCAGAAGATGGTTGGGGGAGGCATTAAAAATGAGGAAATGCTAAAGAAGATTGGAGGGAAGGCAGTGAGACATCTCTCAGGAGTGAATTACAAAAACAAAGTCATCACAGGTTGAAACAATGGAAATTCCTATTTAAGATGAAGTTAACTAGATTTCACTGTGAAACACTGGAAGAGATTACCCAGAGAGATTGTGGGAGCTCTGTCCTTGGAGAGTTTCCATATTCAGCAGGAGAATAGTCTTAGTGATCTACTCTTAATTGGAAGTTAATGTTTTGGACACAGGGTTGCTCCAGGTGATCTGGTCCTGGCCAGCCTGAGTGACTTAAGTTCCATGCAGGAACCATCCCTACTCAGCAAATCTTTAATGCAACTTAGCTGGGGGCAAGTCTAGGCCTGATGTGCTGATGAATTTAGTATTAGTTAGCAAAGAGTTCTGAGGATCTGGGAAATCACTCTTATGTTTCTTTACTCTCCATTTCTGAAAAAAGCTTAAGAAAAGGAAGATATGTATCCAGACCTACCTTTATTCCACAGGGAAAGAATAGCATATCCTGACCTCTTTCTATGTCCTAACTGCTAGGCTCAGATTTCCTTTAAGTTGATAGTATTTCACAAAGGCAAATTGCTCAGTGATGGTGTGGTTAAAAGGCACTCCCAGCTTATCAGTGCCCTTTTGCCTGCACACCCTTGGGCAGCTGAAAGCCAGCTCGATTTTTTATCTTTCAGAATCCTGTCTACTGAACAAGTCTCATGCAGGTTGATTCAGGAGAATTAAAGGACAAAACCTGAGAGAACAGGAAAATCTCCAATATAATTAGGAAACACATTTTTTTGTTCCTGCTGTTCTTTCTTATTACTCTTCTTTCCAATGCATTCACTTAGCTTGCTACTCTAATTTTGACATTTTTAATTTACCCATTTATGGGCGCAATACCGTCACGAGGGAGACGCAGTGACCACCATGGAGTCGGAGTGGGAAAAGAGAGAGTTTAATTCAGCTTATATAGATTTCTAGAAAAGAGACCACATTGGAAGACTAAGGTTCAACCTCTTCAATTCCACTGGTCTTAGAAAGTGTCCATCAATTGTCCTTCCTACAGAAAGGAATGTAAACAAGATAAAGAATTCTGAAAAACATTGCCTTGTTTACATGAAAATGTGTGAGAAAGTTCTGACTCCAATCTTGAAGGCTGAAAAGCAGGACGACACCCATTAGTTGTAATTAAGATCATGCTGCATTCATGAGTAGTGACTTTGCTTGCCAAGAAGATTTTCTGAGATACTGCAGCTCTAACAAGGAGACACACCTCACTGTAGTCAAGTTTAATCTTCCCTAAAATGTTCATTTGGAAAAACCTGCATGTTTAATTCCAGCTCTTTCTTTGTTAATTAAATGGTAGTTGTTATGTGTCTGTACACATGCAATATAATTATTTAATTACTAGGAACAGAATGCACTAAAAAGTTTGTAGTAGGACATCCCAGGAGGGCAGATTTGACGATCAGTTTCCTGTGTACTTCTTGCTTTCATCATAAAGAAAACTTTACACAGTTTGATAAACATGTGAAACAAAGCGTTTATGAGAATTTATGAGAATTTTTCACAGGGTTAAAGGAAGAGCGATAACAGGTTATATATGATCATCTCTCTAGTGACCAGTGATAAGACATGAGGAAATGGAATGAAGTCACATCAGTGTAAATTCATATTGAAAATTAGGAAAAGGTTCTTCAATGAGAGATTGGTCAGTCTCTGAAATAAACTCCCCACAGAAGTGGTCATGACACCAACCTGTCAGAGTTCAAGAAATTTCTGGACAATGCTTTTAGTGACATGGCTTAATTTCAGATAGTCCTGAGGTGATCCATACAGATCCCTTTCAATTTGAGATATTCTGTGATTGTATGGTGAAAAGATATAGATCCATTAATAGATGAATGGATAGACAGACAGACAGATAGATAATAAAAAAGCATACCAGGAAGAAGCTTAAAAAGGGAGTACATCACACATATGGAACAAACAATTTCCAATTAATCATACTATTGATTAATAGTATGATTAATCATAGAATCAGAATATGTCGAGTTGAAGGATCATTGAGTCCAACTCCTGGCCCTGCACAGAACCATCAAAAAGAGTTCTAACAGTCTCCTGATTATCAATTGTACAATGAAGAACCTCATTAATAACACCATCAAAACTGTCACACAAGGACCTCATTTCCCTTTGTGCCTTTTCTCTTGTGCCATGTTCTATGTGTCCCTCACCTGTGGATCCTATGTTGGCAGCCTCAGCTTGCCCCCAGCAGAGCAGAAGAGGGACTGTAAGAAGTCTTGTGCACCCTTGAGGTCTTCATCAGCAGCTGTTTGATGTTTTTTGCCTCTTCAGCCTCGAGTCTGGATTTATTTTTATATGTTTCTCGTCATAATTTACTCCCTTTTTCTTGGTTTCCTGCTTAAATTTGGAAGCTGCACTCTCAGTGTTAACTAACATAAAGGGCTCTTGTTTCTATGCAGGGCCCAGCAGATCTGATCAGACCTATACCACATATTGTTAGATTTGCAGAATTTAAGATAAAACAGACTAGGGAATTATCACTCGACAGATGTTAAGACCTGCTAAAGCCAGCTGTAGCCAAGGCAATGCCAGGCAACTGCCAAGACCATGCATTCCAAAATTAATTAAAAATTATGCCTTTTTATTTTTATGGCAAAAATTGTGTTTTCTCTGCTATAAGGGAGAGGACAATGGTTTTATGGGTGGCCATATGTTCTTGTGCAGCGAAGGCTTGTTTATTACTCCTTGTGGAGAAAGAAGACTATGAATACACTTCTCCCAGAGCAGAATATGACAGATGTGTACATGTGATAGCACAAGCTGCACTACCTCAGCACAACAGACACCTGAGAGGTCATATGTGATATTCTTGGTGCCACAAATGCCTCCTGCCAACTCTAGTGGGTCTGGTGAACAAGGGTAAACAAAGAGTGGGATTTTTATTACAGAAACTTTAAATTAGGCTGCTTTCTGAACTTTCTGAACTTTCTGAAATAATTTGTTTTCCTATTATTGCTACTGCTCACAACTTGTGTGCTCTGAGTGGGAAGAAAGAATACAGAGATTGTCTGAGCTCTTGTAATAATCCAGAATAGCCAAATGTATTTTGCCACTTGCTGTCTCTTGGACAAAAAATTTGGTGATCACTTACCTGGGACTGTGACTGGTGAAAGCTGCCCTGATTGGGTAAAAGTATTTCTTAAACTGGTGGTGACAGACAGTACTGTGACATGGGAGTGTTCTTTGCTCTTATCTCTGCTTTGCCCTGGCAAAGTGCTGCTATTCCACTGATACAAAGGAGGCCCTATTCTTCTCCTGAAATTGAGAGTCATTCCTTATTGTTTTTTGCAAGATCTTGGTCATTATAGGCACAAACATGATCCTTGAGATCATATGTCAATATCTACATATATTGATTATGTCCTAAATTCACAGTCATAATTTTTATCTGATTTTGGGAGCTTGAACTCACATCTGCTATCAAACGGCTAATGAATGACAGCTCACTATGCTGAAACCACCAGATCGTCTACCAGGCACTTTCAAGATACGCTAATGGGTTTTCTTCTGTCATCAAGGACACACTCAATAGCCTGTTTTCTAGCTGAACTTCAGCTGTCTGTTGACTTCAGAATGCAAATGCTCTCCGCTGCTGTTTCTATTTGTCTATTTTGGGGGGGACCAGGAAATAAATGAACATTTTTACGTTATAGAGGTCTTCCATTAAAAAAAAAAAATCTTTAGCAATGCTTTCAAGTTATATGTTTGTTATATTCAACACTGAAAATTATTATCTCTTGTGTTATTTATTTATACATATTATGCAAATATTGAATGAAACTAATGTGTGCAAGGCAAATCAGATGAGTATGAAAGTTAGTTACCTTCAACCCTGCTATTTCTCTGCAACTCTATGTCTTTGCCTTCCTCTCTATTCTAATTTTCAATATACTGCACAAAGATCAGATTCATGCTATTTTATAAAAGTATTTGGGAGTAAATATTTCTATCATTTGAAGTAATTTCTTTTTAAGTGTCTAGGGAAATTGCTGAGTTTAGGATCTTAAACTAACAAAATGAGCACACAACAATAGCGCATATTGTCCTGGTAGAACATACTAATGTGCCTCCAGAAAGGGTGGCATGGGGATTTAAAATTTATTCTTTGTTCTCCTCTGTCACAAAGAGGAGCAAAAATGATGTGGGAAATGTGGCAGTTAAATTAGGAAAGAATAGTAGATTATGCTTTTTTATACCTGGAGGCTCTAGTGCTGGATGAAGGGGAACTGTTTGAAGGAGGAAATAATGAGAGGAAATTATTAAGCAAAGTTTAGATTGGATATCAGGGAACTCATCGAGACAGTGAAATCTGGTAAAACCTGTAATTATCTCCCAAAAGAAGATGCTGAAACTTAATTGCTTTAGACATTTTTAACAAATCTTGTCAAGATGCATGGAAGAAATGCAGAGAACAATCCTGGGCCTGTAGAAGGGTACAGTAGGTGATGTGCTTTGCCTTGCCACTTCTTGTTCTGATTTTTTAACTGCCATCAGAAGTGACAGTGATTACTGTAACAATTTTTATTGTGGGTGGAGGCTTTTTGTTTAAGAGCTCAGTGGTATTTCTGCTCTGATCTGAATTTGCCTTCAGGTGTGGTAGAAAATAAGCTAATGTTGTGTTTGGGGGATAACAGTAAAACCAGCACTTAGTTCACCTGGATAGCAAAACTTCTTTTAGGTGACCACAGGAATGGTCAGGGAGAAATTTTCTTCAAACTGCTTCGAGTGAAATACAGCTGGGTGCAAAATGAAGGAGGTCTCTGCTACTTGTGAGACAAGCTAGGGGCTTGGGAGAGGGGAAGGGGATGATGTCCTCATTTGCCCTGAGGTCTAGTTGGAAGCCTGACCCCAAGTGTTTTATAGCTTTTCTCTTTGCAGCAGGCAACATTAGAGCAGGAAGACAATACATGAAAACTCTTGTACGGGACTGTTTATTGAAATTAATAAATAAATAGCTGTTAAAATTTAAATATGCCCTCCTCCTATACCAATCCAGAAAGGTACTCAGGATACAGGGCTATAAACACTATGAAAGTAGGAGAACTGCATAATTAAAGACTTTCATATTAGTTGCAGTGTGGATTTTTGCATGGTCACATTTAAATCCTATCAACTGAAATAAAGTGTAAACTCATTTGTATTAATGTATGCCACTGTCTAGGCAAAAACCAGGTATTAAGAACATTTCAATTTCTTGTGGAAATACATGGCATAAACATCCAAAAAGTCAAACAGCAGGGACCCCAAAACAGGAGGAAAACAGTTGTTTTTCCAGGAAAGGAACCCAATGGGATTTCAGTAATGAACAACCCCGATTTTCAATGGGTCTGTGACTAGCACTCATTTCTTCTTTAGGCTGTATATTTCTTTGACTAAAAGGCCAGTGTTTCCTGTTAGGTACAGCCAGAGGCTGCTGTAATTTGTCCTTCCAGAATGTGCTGCAGGTGAAGAGCTTGTTTGCACACTTCTGCTGAAGGATTACCCACAGTATTCCATAGCAGGATAGATTTACCTGTCATCCTGTGCTCTGGTCACTGCCATCTATTTGGCAGATTCATTTGCAGTCTCTGTTCCTACAGTTACCATGAGAGCTCTTCGGATCAGGGGCCACGATTTTATTATGTGTTTGTAAATAATCTTGCAGGATGGGTGTCCAGTTCCATTTTGGGACCAAGAGAGAGCATTGCATTTTTAGGCATGCCTGCTATTGTTATCCACTCCATACGAAACCTTTTCTCACTCTGCAGTGGGAAAGATGTTTTTCCTTGTCTTACGTGAGAGTAGGGCTTTCTCCAGTCCTGCCTTGTACTACTGCAGTTCTACCCTTTTGATGTGATGCAGTTCAATCATTTGTTGAGTTAAACATCTGTTATAAACACCTATACACTGACCTGTGGAAAAATGTAGATGTGCCATGGGTCAGATAGATTTGAGAGAGCTCACAGAAATAGTGACAGAAGGGTGGCAGTGAATGATAATAATACATTGAGTAAATTACAATAATCAATTTTAATTAAAAGAGACTAAGATAAATCTTCAGAGGGATAAAATGTTACTCAGAAAATGTGGCAAGGAATGTAAATATCTTGCTGTGCTCCTGCCTTTGCTTTTGGAGAGGGTGAAGGAGTGATCAACTTCAAAGAATCTGCATCACTTCAGCTGCATTATTATAGATGTGCTTAGCAAAGAAATATTGATCCTAAAAGCACAGTGAATTTAAGATAAGATCTGACAGTATTAACAAGAATAAAGCTTGATGGTCTCTTCCATCCTAGAAAATAGCATCTCAGGATATTAAAAAAATAAGATAAATTTACATTTCAACATGCGAAAAATCCAGATCAATCTGTGATATACAGATTTTTTTTTTTTAAATTTCAACCTATAAATGACTCATTTCAAGGAAATTAGTTTGAATTTGCAGGGTGTGGGTTTTATTCCATATTGCTGTGGAGCATTTTTCCTTAGTTAACAAACATAATTGTGGATTACATAAAGGAATTCAGCCACAACTGTGCAGCTATTGGAAAGTTATTCAAATATATGGATTATATTTAAATATGTGTGCTTCTTATGCAACCACTTAAAACCAGACACACGTATTTGGGGCAGGAAGGTCTTACATTCTGAAATGGCATGAGCTCCAGGGGTGGCCTTACCAACACCAAGGTAAGAATATCACCAGTGCCCTTGTCTTCTGCATTGCTATCTCTACAGAGCAATTCTTGAGGTTATTATTTTCTTTTTCATCATGGGCTGTGTTGACTTGAAGCTTTGAAAATGAGGATTTGTTTCCAATCTGGAATAGCAGCTCACTGCCTGGGTCCTCAGTTATGTCCCTGCTGAAGGCATGGGGCCTCTGTCCTGCTGCTTCCATGGGACTCTCTGCCAAACACATTTTTAGAACTCATGGGGATTTGGTACCAGATGATCCTTAAGGTCCCTTCCAATCTAGGCCATTCTATGATTGTGTGATGTGATATTTAGTAATTTTGAGAGATGTTCTAGTGAAATTGCCAGAAAGGTCTGTGCATCATGTGGCTTTTATCAGGTTTCTGTTATTATTAGAATTGTTAGTGGAACTGTCTTTACAGAGAAGCTGAACACTTGCATTCTGGAAACCTTTATGGCAAGAGAAAGTAGAAGCAAGGTCTCATAAACAAACAGACAAACAATAATGTTTATTGACTACTTTGAACTAAAAAAGAACTTGATATTGCATGCTGACTCCTGCTGAAATATGGATCCTTCAGAAGGTTTGAAAGAAGAGGTAGCCTCTAAATAGCAAAGACTATTTATTGCTCAGAGTCTGTGGTCAGCTGAGAAAAAAGCAGGGGTCATATTAATGACATCAGACATAGTGGTAAATGGTTTCAATTCCATGGAAATCTTCCTACGAAATGAGTCAACAGAGGAACAGGAAATATGAGGAAATTTAAACTCCAATTCTAAAAGACCAGCTTCTTAAAATATGTATTCTTTGGGATGGCTATAAGTTGTATAATTTTTTATTTGGCTGTCTGATGGCTTACAGAGAACCTTAATTAACATGTATCTATCTAAGAGATTAATACACATTTTTTGCCTGGTTTAGGAAAATCACAATTAGCCATTCTTTCCTCCAAAACGTGCAAGGACTCTCTTTTAGAGATAGAAAAGTAATGCACCTAGATGCTACTAATTATGAAGATTTCAAGGCCACAGTAATTGAATATTTTGGGGGGTGGTCATTACTTTTGTAACTGACTAACACTTATGGTGGTATTGCCCCAAGAACTAACTATTGAAAACTTATAATTCATTGTGTGAGATCTAGAAAAGAGACCATTTTTAAGTGTTTGCTTTTAACTTTACTCTTCTTGGCTTCTATTTTGTGATATATGTTATAAATGGACCAGCCAATTTAATAATTAAAAGAGAATTTATTAAAATTGACAAAGTATAAATTTGAAGAAGCCACAAGCAAAATAGTGCCAAGCCAGGCAATCGGCACTGGGTGAACCCAATTCAGACTCTATTGCTCCGAATCCCCGTGGTTCACCATCCTTGCTGTGGTGGAGTCCCGTTTTATACTCTTTTAGGTGGGGGTCTTCTTGCTTTTCTGGTGATTCTTGCTTTTTCAGCATATCCGTTCATTCTTATTTTCTTGCTGTGGTCTGCTAAAAGTTTTTTAAGAGTTTGGTGATTGATCCATTGTTTTTTACAGGATATCTGCTCTGAGAAAAACATCCTAAACAAAAAGTTTCCAAGGCTGAATAATTGATCATTCTGTTGTCAGAATTCTGTTCTGAGAAAAAAAAAACCACGTTTAACAAAAGGTTTCCAAATCTGGATAATTGATTCTTCTTTGACCGGAATCCTGCTCTGAAATAACATCCTTGAGTTTTGCTAGACAGCAAAAAAATCTCTTGGGATAAACA
>VZUI01033651.1:0-41083 GCA_013401135.1 Cettia cetti
TCCTTCTCCTTCTCCTTCTCCTTCTCCTTCTCCTTCTCCTTCTCCTTCTCCTTCTCCTTCTCCTTCTCCTTCTCCTATTCCCTATTTCTTATTCCATATTCCCTATTTCCTCTTCCATATTCCCTATTCTTTATTCCTTTTTTCTTTTTTCCATTTCCTCTTCCCCATTCCTCTTCCTTTTGCTTTAAGTGCTTTTATTTTTAAAGAAATATCAAGTTCAGAAAACACTATAAAGTACTTGGATTATTATATCAGTTGCTCTTGAGTTGGTCTATTTGTCAGGTAATCTTCGTTTTATTCTCACTATGATATTTTTTTTAAAATTTTCAGGGCAGACTTTAAATTATTAATTTTCTATGAACATTACATAATGGTAATGAGGCTTCCTAATATGCATTTCCATAATATTTTCTGTATAATAATTAGAACAACCAAAATATTCCAAATCTTGTGTATCATTTATAATTTCAAAGTTACCACTGCATTTCTGTGACTAAATATTTGATTTCTTCATTATGTAGAATGCAGTAAGATTTTGATTTTAATCCTTTGCAGTCTTGTTCATATAGCTGAGAAGGCTGGAAGTGTATTCCTGATTACCACATTTCAGTTTGCAACAAGGAAATATATAAAAATCTAAAATCAATGCAAAAAGAGATCTATAAGATGACATTTTTACCCTGAAGCATCGTAATCTGGAGTCAACTGTGCTTCCTGCCATGATCTGTAAGTCACTTATAACAGCTTGGATCCACTTAGGGGAGTGTTAAAGGTGGTCTTATACACCTCATATCTTAGTTTTTCCTTTAAATAATGGGAAAGATAACAACCCTCAAAACACTGGAGTTGATTCTTTAGGTAGATTATCCTTTTTATATAAAGAATAAAGAGGATGTGAATAAGCTTTAAATTACCTGAGGCAGAAATGGATATTTCCATATGCATATATTTCCTTCTAATAACTTTCTGCTTTGTATTAACCCAGCAGCTGGAATGAAACTTATTAGAACAAACTGTGGTCTCCCAGGAACCTACATGTTCTCAAGTCAATGGATTAATTTTACATAAATAGCTTGATATTCTTATTTAGTGAGTTTCTCCATGTCAGTTTTCCATACGTATCATCTCTGGTCTAGTCTCCCTTCAGGCTAAGCCCATTAATATATGCTGTATATCCAGTTGTTGATTGGACCCATCTTCATGCTTTGTATCTTTGTGCTATATCAATGCAAAGAAAATTAGGCGAGATACAGTGGAAATATTCCCAAAAGGTATACAAGCAAAATGAAAAAAACCTAAGTTTTCAGCCTTGCTGTAGTACTACCAACATTAGCCACTGCTGGAGAAAGAATAATACCTCTATTAAGGTAAACCTGATTAATACCTTGATAATCTTTATTTGTTGTTTTTCATTCCTGTACTGTGAATATATTTTGCATCCTATACACTTTTGTGTTGTAAAAAAAACCAAAACCACAAACAGCTTTTCAGTTTCTCACTTCATTACTAATCTTATTTTCTATAACTTCTCTAAATTTGTATCAGTTTATAAAATGCCTTTAGTTCATTTAGTATTGATTAAATTTGTTAGTTAGGAATGATTGCAGTGCAAGATGACATCTGCTATCTTTTCTGCCCCCCTTTTCTTCATGATGAAGGCTGAGTCAGCTCACAGTCAATGGCAGTCATCAGGAACTAAGATATTTGACTGTTATTTACATCAAAAAGTGTAAATTAGAGCAACAAAACCCAGCTCTACTCTGCTCCTGCAGCTATAAAACTTAGCCTGCTTTTAGAATATTGACTTTGCTGTGGCTCTAGCATATTGCTTTCCTCTTCATACAACTTGTCCTCTCCCAAAATACAACAAAACATGGTAGAATCAAGAAAAAAAGTATGTTCAAGGCTCCCAGGGCTTATTTGGCAAATATTTTGTGACCCATTCTAGAAAAAAAGATAGATTCACTGCATGTAGATTCATATAAGGACAGTTATTTTAAGCAGGATGTCTTCTTTTTTATTGCAAGACCTTCTGCTTTTGCTGTTACTTCCTCTGCCATTCACATGAACTAGTAGCATTGCTGTATTTGTCAGCATATGAGTTAAAAGTAATTAGTAATATTATGCAAACTGTGTTTTCAACAGAATTCTTAATTACATTAAAAAAAATCACAGCTAAATAGAACGGTGAGATTCCAAGCAGCCTAGTCTGCAACTCACAAGCACAATAGAAGTCACCCACTACCCATCAGTGAGCCTTGAGGATCCAAACTTTCCTGAAGTTAGTGACAGAGGAATGATGCAAGCAATCATGCAAATTGCAGTTCTTCTGAAGGGCCATCTTTCCTTTAACAGAGTATTTTAATGAAACTGCTACTGGGCTTAGGACCATGGGCTCAGAAGCTAGTCTGCATATGTCATAATAAGTATGAAAAGAAAGACAAACTTATGTCTGTGACTGGGCTTTTCTGAACACGTTTGATCTCCAGGATCCCTCTCAAAATGTTTTTTTGTTTGTGTCACTGACTATGTTGCAATTTGCAGTACTTTAGTTTCATGCTAATGCAAGGATGCAGAGAGTTTTTTTGCATAGGTAACAAGGCATACATGATCAAATTCTGCATGTGAGAGAGAACTTCTCTCAAGTCAGTAATTTTTGAATCCATCCACTAATTTGGCAAATAAGTTTTGCAATCTCTGTAATATTTCCTGTAATGTTTATAGAAATAGGAACCCAGATATGTGAGAGAGACTTTATTAATGCCTTTACCAAGTGAGAATTCTTACACAGCTGAAATGATAAAAATCAAGCTCCATTGGCTCATGGAACTACTTATTTGAAAATCTGGCTCTGAACCTCATAAGTATCTATCTCCTTACTCTTTGACAGATGTTTGCTGTTCCGCATGAAGATGTATCCTAGAGAAATGAAACAATAACAGTGTTTTCATTTCAGTTGTTTCAATTTTGATGCTTGTTTTCATTCTCAAAAGCAAATGTTTTCCTCTTGTTCTTTCATAAACTGCCATGGGATAAAATAAAATAAATCTCTCAGAACAAAAAGAAAACAATAAACCTCTTCAGTGGCTATTTGGTTTTTGTTCAGACTCCTAACAGCTGCTTCATTCTTCTTCACTGGTTCCAGATTTAATAAGGCCATGTAAGACTTCAAGAAAACAGCAATTAAAAAAATCCTTCTTTTTAAATTATTTTTTGCCTAAATTGTTTTTTTCCCACATTCTAATATAAAATTGTATGCTCCAGTTTTCCTTTGACCATAATGCCTGAATTTCTTATTTGTAATTTCTTAACTTATTTTTCAGACTATTGAAAGTAACAAAAAGATTTCTTTTCCTTGAATAATGGCTCAAAAGTCCTGTCCTGCATATTGATTAGACTGAAGTCAATAAAATAAATCAATCTTTATTCTGGTGAAATATCAGACTTTTGCAGACCAAAACAAGTGAGATAGATCAAAATCTGTTTTATTCTGATCTTGTGTGTCTCTGCAAGCCGTATTGAAATTTTTGAGGAACTGTTGCTGTAAAAGTTCTCATATGCTATCTCTTTCTTTAGTAGAACTAAATGGCTCACTCATTTCTTAGCTAAGAACTTTGCCTTCAATTTTGGGCTTTCCTTAGCTTCTCTTTTTTAATTTAGCACTAAGGATGCCACTCCATCTAACTTCTTTCAGCTCTGCATGCCCTAATCTTCCTTGGAGATTGCATTGTTCTTAGCAAACCTGATGTATTCTGGAGCTACACTTACTGACAACTATCATAGAATCATGTAAGATCCTGAGTTGGAAGGGACACATTAGGATCACCGAAGTATCATCAATAAGAATCATGAAACTATCATCAGCAGGTGCTCTTGTTACAGTTGAGTTCATTTGTGTACTGGTGGATAGGGTTAATTTTCTTCACAGTGGGTAGTATGAGGACACATTTTACATTTGTGCTGAGAAAAGCATTGATAACTCAGTGATATTTTTGTTCCTGCTGTGCAGGGCTTGCACAAAGACCTTTTTATTTCTTGTACCACCCTTCCAGCAAGGAGGCTGGGAGTGAAAATGAAGTTGGGAGGTGACACACTTGTGACAGCTGACCTCAACTGAAGAAAGATATATTCTGTACAATATAGTACAACAGCATTCAAAGCTGAGGGATGGAGTAGGAAGGGATGCATGTCTGGTGTTTGTTTTCCCAAGTTATTGTTAGCCATGTTGAAGATTTACTTTACAGGGGATAGCTGAACACCTGCCTGCCCATGGGAAGTGGTGAATGAATTCCTTGTTTAACTTTGTTTGCATGCATGTTTTTAAACCTTCTTTATCTCAACTCAAGATTTTTCATATTTTTTCTGCCCCATTCCACTGGGGAAGTGAGTCAGGGGCTCAGACACCCGAATGCACTTGAATGCACTTGAGGGGCCTTTTTTTTTTTTTGTCCTAAGGTAGATCATGGTCATGTGTGTCACTGTTTCTGGTAAGGTAGGGTGGTGTGACACATGTTCCCTAAAAGAGGAAAAGAATCTGCTTTATTTATGGACCCGAGAAGCTTGTTTGCTTCTCTAGAAATTGACTTATTTCTGTCCCAATTACAACAGGAATGCTTCAGTATATTTATTATCTGGAACCTGAAAAAGTATTTTGAAAGTATCAGCGTCCAACTGCTAAATCTTTAATGGCATTTATAATATCACCTGTCATCAGATGGAGTTTCAATGGTAATTTATCTTTACTCCTCCCCTTTGCTCTTTGCTAGAAGCCAGCAGAAATGAGATACAGTTACTGAGGAAAACCTGTAGTGCCCCAAAGATACATTCTCAATAGACTAAATTATCTCAACTTGAAAATAAAATTAAACTTCAAATTGAATTTTAGACAGAAGTGATAAAATTTTAAAGAGGAAATTGATAGTTGAAAATCCCCTTTTATTTTTAATGAAGTTTCACAGACTAGTCATCTTATTTTTCCAACATTTGCAATGCTGATTTGACATCTCCAATACTTGTTTTAGAGTTATATTTTCTTTACAGAAAGAAAATGTGTAGTTTTTCACTTATGTGCCTTATAGCAAAAACAAAAGCAAGTGAGAAAAACATTTGTATTGGGTAATAGATAAGAGTATATAATCTTCTCAAATCCATCAATTTGTTTGATGGATTGTGAGGGTTCACTCCACACAGTTACCAAGATGAAAGTGTGCTAATTTTTGTTTTGGTTTAAGCATCTTTACGTTAATATAAAGAGAACAAGATTTTGAGTGAGAATGTGATTAATTTTGTGAATAAAAAGTATAGAAAACCTCCTTATATCTTTGTTTTCTGTCTTTGAACCTTCAGTCAATTCTCATGCACCTTAAGGACTGGGTTGCAGGACTTTTTGAACCATAGAATCATCAAGGCTGGGAGAGACCTTCAAGATCATCTTGTCCAATTGACACCTTAGCACCAACTGAATCACCCCTAAACCATATCCCCAAGTGCCACATCCAGATGCCTCTTAAACACTTCCAGAGACAGTGACCCACACCTCCAGGGCAGTTTATTTGAATATCTAACCACTCTTACAGTATATATATATATTTTTTTTTTTCTAATATCTAATCTGAACTTCCTCTGGTGCAATTTAAGGACATTTTGTCTCATCTTTTCACTTGAGACATGGCAGAAGAGAACAACCCCCACCTCACTACAATTTCCTTTCAGGAATTTCTCCTTTCCTCAGAGAGCAACAAGATCCCCCTTGAGCCTCCTTTTCTCCAGATTGAACAGTTGCAGTAGCCTCAGCCACCCCTCACAAGATATATTTTCTAGACCACTCAAAGTCTTTGCCACCCTTCTTTGGACACACTAAATCTGAAATAACATCAAGACTGAGGATTGAAGGAAAGTGTAATTCAGGGGAAAATTAATATATTCAATAAAATCTGTAAAAATAGGAAATACTTAGGCCCAGATCTTTGACACTCAAACAATTTTGACTTCTCCCCTCAGCCCAGAAATGTTGTGGTATAGGCTATATATTTACACCTCTGTTCAGCTGAAATAATGACATTTTTAAACTACTGAAAGTGTCTTGGACATTTCTTTGAATAGCAATATCAGAAAAATCAAATCTGTTTTTGCAAAGGGATATCTCTGCCTTTTAAATAAAAAATAGTCTTTATTCCACTTTGTTGATAGAGATTATCAATATATCATTGACCTCACATATTCTTTAGAGTAAAAATCTTTTCCAAAAAGTAAAGTCTACAAGGGTGGTAAATTGCTATTTCATATTCAAATCCATTTGGCTGCTTTATAAGTTTCATCAAACTCCAGGAATTCCTCATATAGAAATTACCTCATCAATAAAATGATGTATTGCAGATTGGCATTTTAAAGTTTCTGACCATGGCAGTTGTCCTGTGTAGATGTAATGTTTCAATACATTAATCTTTGATGCAGAACTCTTAGTTTCAGTAAAATATAATATGCATATATGATGGCTAAATCTTGGCTTTGGTTTCCTCTTGTTAAAAAGGTGACTGTCATCTCTGAGTCATTTAAGTTTAAAGCTAATCCTGGTTATGTGGGCAATTTCTCATGGTAACAGGAAAGATTTCTGAAGGGGAAATTAGAGACCATTAGCCTCTCTAAATATGACAATTTATCTATGATAAGCATCCAAAATGGTTTTTGTTGGTGGGGTTTTTTTTTAATTGCATTTGGTATTAACTACATTTCTAGATATAAAAGGGAGTACAAATTTTTTTTAAAAGAATGAATACAGGGTGTCATTCAGCAAAATTTTAATCTGGAATGCCATATTTACTTCAAGACTGGGACTGTATTCTATAGACTATTAAAGAAAGTCTGTAGCTAAAAGAAATAATGTTTGTTCTACTATGTACCTAGTTTATGATGCTACTCTTAGGCAAACAATAAAATAAAAAGGAATTGCTTATCAGGAATTGTCTTGCTGAAATGGTGGATATAAAACAGAAAATTGGTTTAGAATCTCTTCTAGGAAAAGTAATAACTTGGATATGTTCAATATTTCTAGTCCAGGTCAACATATATATTTCAAGAAACCCTTTGAAGTTTTTCACTTTCTGTTGCAGTCTAAACAGCAAGTGAAAAATATACAGAAGAGAAACATATTTGCTCTCTGTATTTTATGTTAAACAACCGTTACAAAGGTATTTTCAAAGAAAAAAACCAAAAAATGTAATGAATTGTTACATGTTTACCCAATGCTGTATAGAACTTTTTTTCCTGAAGGCTGACAGTTCTCTGCTGCTCTGATATGATATTTTCACTTGAGAGGTTTGTTGCTCTGTAAAGGCTGTATCTGTGCTATACTGACTTATCTGAGGTGAGATGATCAGCAAAGGTGTCAGTTTGTCCACTTTTCATATGCAGAGAGATACCTGGGAAAGTTCCTGGGGGAAGGTCCACATGCACACCTCCTCCCTTCATGGTTGTAGGCAGAATTATCCACTCAGCATCGTCCATGCAAGACTACTATTTTTGCCATTTATTATTTATTTTGCTCACTGGGTTCAGTGGACTGATGGAAATAAATGACTGTTTCAATTTTCTATCAGTGGTATATAGAAAAGTAGCTTTTAGGAGAATTTAGATCCTCTGATCTGAAGACCTATCCCTCTTGGTAGCAGGTTTTTCTTTAGAGCAGTTCACTCTGTCACATTCCCATTTCATGCATAATCAGATATTTGGGCTTCATGTCCTATTTTTCCCCTGTGGTAGATAAAGCAGAGTGTGGCAAGATAGAGCTGCCTGAAGACAGGTTCCGTGGGACACCACAGGTATGAGACTGGCAGCTGAGACACAGAGCTTGTTGGAGTCCCTTGCACTTCAGCAGTGGCAGCTAGAGTCCAGGTAGGACATTCCCTGGACCCTTTGTGGGCTAATGATGGTATTTTTGTCAAACAAGAATTTTCTGAAATAAGGATAATTTTATTTAATTAGTCAAGGCTATGCTGCAGTATCCACCTTGAGATTAGCATAAGATGCTTTGTTATTTTGTGATTCTTTATAATCCTAACAATTTCCATCTCAAACCATTCCAAAAATTTCCCCAAAGATGGTCTAAATGTGGTTGATCAATACACACAATATTAAGAAAAAGTTGTAATGAGTTTGGAATGAAAATTATATTTCCTCTGGTACAAACCAAGGACAGTCTTAAAAAAAAAAACTTTTAGAGTTATGGCACTGCAAATAAAGTTCTTTTACAGGAGATATGGCATAGTATAGATCCCTCTGTTCTCGTTTTGCCTTTGGCGAAATGTTCTCATCCTCGTAAGCCAGCTTTTCACTCTTAGCAACAAAAATCCCTTCCAGGGGCCAAGCAAGTGTTACATGAGTGTAACATGGTAGCTGCTTATTAGCACTCAGGCATACCAGCACCATAACAATGTTAAGTTCCTTTTTATT
The DNA here is from genome assembly GCA_013401135.1 of Cettia cetti. Lineage (NCBI taxonomy): Eukaryota > Metazoa > Chordata > Aves > Passeriformes > Sylviidae > Cettia > Cettia cetti. Next base: position 8,449 of record VZUI01033651.1, read on the forward strand.
ACTACATGGAATAAGATCATTTTAGCACTACTTGTTCCTTAACAAGTGGTAAAGAATTTTTTGTAGTTGATGATCCAAAATATATACAACAGGTTTTTAGATTAGATGAGTGTGTTTCTATGAGTACAGAACAGAGAATGCTGGCTGAAGTCTTTAGGCTTGTATTCTGAAAAAGAAATAAATTGGTACTTCCATTGCAGTTTCCAGTAGGTCTGGCATTTGTCATATGTGATATATCAGTTTTGAAAGAGATATAATTCATTGTCACCAAAGCACTCAAAACTAGGAAGTTTGAGTGGTGTTTCAATGAACATCTGGTTTTAGTGCACATCCTTTCTATAACTTCAAAAAGTAACATCTGCCATTTCAGAAGAAATAAAATTATGTTCATCTTAGATGAAAGTAACTGGCGAAAGTTCCATTTGCACATGGTATGAAAAATTAAGTAATGAAGAATAAAATAAATAATGTGTTGGAATATTCAGATTTTAATAAATTATCTTTTCCATTCCAAGAGCAATACATCTTATATTTGTACCCTGTAAACAGCCTCAGGGTTTTGAGTTGGCAAAGAAATTTCTCTTTTAGCCTGTAGCCATGTGCTTTCTTGTCTTCTTTCATCCAACAGTTTTATTTATCCCCTTTTGCTCCTGCATACTCACACTTTCTGATCCCCTACCTTGTATTTCATCTTCTCAGCTCTTATCCCAGCAGATTTCTTTTCAAAATACATGCATAGCTCTAATAAAATGGCTTGGGAAGGAGGATCCCTGGGGAGCAGGCCTCAGGAAATGAAATAGCTCATCTTAAACATAACAATGAGTTGATCACAGGATTGGGATGAATGCAGTATGAAATATGCTGAGTTTGTATTGTTTGTTTCTTGTACAGTGCTAAATAATCATACTTCAAACATGCCTAAAAGTATTTTTTTTTTAATTAGGTCATACCAGAAAGATAATGGAACTTTAGGTTAATAAGTTTTTTATTTCACTCAGTAACAGAGATCTATTTACTGGTTGTTTAAATTTCTACTAACTTTTCAACCCCTAAAAACCTAGTCCTAAGGTATTAAAGCAGCATACATTAACAGAAACATTATGGATGACAGCTAGGCTGGCTGATGATAGCTGAAGAAAAACAAGTTTTGCTAGGTGGAAAGATTATTACTGAAGGGCTCATACCAGTGAGATGGCAAAAAATCAGATAGAGACTGTGCCTTTAGCTGTTGTGCATGACCATTGCAATGTGCATGACCATGAAATCTGCATACACAAGCTCATGGTCCTTTTTCACTGCACTGTTTTACTCACACCGTATATGAAAGACAAATGGTATTTTTCTTTCCTGGAACCAAATTATATTCAAATAATTTCCAGGTGTTTTATTTGTCCATTTAGTGCCTTTTTGATGTAAGATACAGCCTAAATGAAACAATGGCACATTTTTATGCAAATTGTGCTGACTCAATCTGCACTAATTCTTATAAATTGTTAAGATTTAAATATACTTTCTTTACTTACCAGTCACCTGTAATAAATTATTTCAAAGCATAATTTACTTTACAGAATCTAATGTATAAAAATGAGGTTTTTGCATTATATACTGTTTTATGCTAGTGTAGAGAACTGAGTTTTAAAGCACTATAGAGCCATCAATAGCCAGATTCTGTAGTACAACTTCAGAGACTTGGATAATGCAGGTTTTTTAGTCTTTAGCCAAAACTTTATAATACAGGCTATAAATTAGGAAGGAATTTCACTTTTAGTGGGTTCATATTACAGTCTATCAGGACAGTTTGGAAACAAGAGCTATTTCTATTAGCATAGTAATAACATTTTTACAAAGATAATAAATGAAATAAACAAACTAATTAGATTTTATGCATAATACTTGATGGTCAACATTAGTCAAAAGATATAGCAAAATCTTCCATTTAATGAAGCCAATATCCTTGTTTATATTGGACAAGAAAAAAGAACAAGAAGATAGCATAAAGCACTGTGAGAGTAGTGCTTTTCAGAATGAAATCATGTATATCTCACCTTCCCACTTCCATTATACAGAACAGAAAAGGAAAAAAAGTAGTTTTCAACATAGGACAATATTAGTCCCTTGATTCAGAGGTGATATACATGATAATAGAGATAGAACAGTCATGTACATCAGCTATGACATACATACATTTAGGGAAGAAGTGCAATATTTTGTATCTAGTCTTACAAACATACATGCTAGTTTGCTCATGGCCCTTCTTCAAAATGTAATGAAAAACCATGAAATCTAGGGACTTTTGTTTCCAATGCTTTAACAGTGTTTTTTGTCTCCTCTGGCATATTTGCTGAAACTCAGTTGCCCTGAGATACTGAGGCCAGTAAGGCAAATGACACTGGTTTAACAGAATTTGATTTCTAGCCCCTTTTGTTCAGACTGTCAGACCTAGTCCAATAGTAAGAACATGTAGCTAGAGAACATTTATATTCTTGCATTTTTATATAAACCAGTATAAAAGCAGTATTAAACCTTTTCTTAAGACCTACTGCACAGTTCTGTATTCATGGGAGCCAGGTTGATTAATTCTGTGCTGTAACATCTCAAATGCATCTCTGGAATTACTGAAGAGCATATCTTATTCATTTCTATAAAATATGTATGAGTATTTTTTAGCATAATTTCTTCTTTTCTACTTTTATATTTTTTTGCCTGTATCCTTCTTCCCCTCTATGTATCTACTACTTCTATAAGCTCATTCTCTGTTTCTCATGTGTTTATCATAACTCAATTACAGATGTACAGATTCCTTCCTGCTTGCAAAATTATTGCATAATTTATTATTCAATTATAGGACTTTCAGATAAATACTGTATTTTCAGATAAATCCTATTTTTAACATAATAAAATTAATAAAAATAATGTATGAGATCACTTTATTCTATGAAGAATGAAAAAAATAATTGTTTCCTTTATATAAGGTAACAAGGAGAGGTTGAAAAGGAAACATTCTTATAACAGCAACATCTCTTATAATGCAGTAGTAGAAAGAAAAAGTAATTGAAATTTACTCAGTCATATAGAGACTAAATGACTATTTTAATCATAACTCTTTTGCACAGTATTTAAAGTATAAGTAGACATAGCTTTTGATAAATTACAAGAAACTCAGCAAATATATTAATAGTAAATTATGTGAATCGCATATAATATCATTTATGCCAAGATTGCTGAAATTTTACCAGATCATCACTTTCTGAAAGTACAGAATAAGATATTGACCTCCCCAAGTCAAAAACTTAAATACAGCTTATTTGGCATTTTTCTTTCTCATTATAAAATAAGCAGCTGCATTAACTACTTACCAAAGATTCATAATATATCGCTCTTCTACTTTATTCAGCTCTTGAGTAGAAATGATTCCAAAACACAGCCTTAGATGTAAACAGTCTCACACTGTTCATAATTCTGTTGTGTAAACAGACTTTCACCTACATAAACAGATAAAAACCAACACCAAATACTCTCATCTTGTCATGGGATTGAACACTCTGAATTTTAATCTAAGTGTCATACCTTCAGTGTGCTCCTTGATGTAGGTGAATTGACTGAATTACTTAAATTTTTTTCTGTGTGTGCACTTCGTATGATTGTCTAAGACTTCCACAGCAGAGTCAATATCTACACAGAGAAAAGTGTCATGGCTACAGAAAAAATGCTTTATGTTTCATGTATGCTTTATGTTCTATTTAATATAGTATCGAAAAGATGACAGATAATTTTGAAAGTTTCTTAATACAAAATGAAAAGCAATCCAAATACTTATCTGGAAAAAAATCTTCATGATTTTTTAATTATTTTCTTGTAAAACTCATACTGTCTTGACTGTATTCCCCTTTGAACACTAACACTTTTTTTCAATGATATTATATTGTTTGGCATTTCATAGTTTTTACACTATGGGAAACAGGGAATAATCATTCCTATTCATTTTACCCATGACTTTTTGTGATTCCACAGACCTCTATCATATGCACTCTTTTATTTATTTTTTTTTATTTATCGTTTTGTATTCCAAATCTGAAGAGAACCAAAGTTTCAGTGTCTTCTTTCTCAGAAACCACTCCACAGTTCTGATATCTTCATGGGGCACGCACAGATTGTAACTGGTGATTTTTCCCACACCTCAGGTGAATAATACCACATTTATAGCCTGTGGGAAAGCCAGCACTTTTCTGTGCAGCTTCTATAAGGCTGTGGCCTTGGTAACAGAATTCACTGTAACTATAGATTGTTTATTGGAAAGGTCTATATTTGCTGTCATGTATTTTTGGCATTGGAATGTGAAATATCATGATTTAGGAGACAGAAAAGAAAGAATAAGAGAGAAACTCTCTCAGCATTGGAATTGCTTCCACCTTATCTTTTGCTTTTTGTTTTTTGGTTTTTTGGGGTTTTTTTGTGTTTTGGTTTTTTTTTTTTTTTGTTTTTGTTTTTGTTTTTTTTGTTTTGTTTTGTTTTGTTTTGATTTTTTTGGTTTTTTTTTGTTGTTGTTGTTGTTGGTTTGTTTTTTTTTTTTCCCCTCTCTTTTACCTGCAGGTAGCACTGCCCTATGGCTTGTTACTACAGCTTGTAAAGTACACCAACTTTTTCCAGGTTACTCTGTCTGGTCTTCAGAGACCAATAACCTGTAAGTAAGTAAAAAAACTTGTTTTCTCTACAGTATTGTTTTGTTGGTTTTCTGCTTGTTTTTTGGTAGTTTTTTTTAGTGCAGTAATTGCAAATGTTTAGAAAAATAGAGTTTGCAATGATATTTGTTGTCTATTCTCTCAGAGGTATAGAGTGGGATGTACCCCTTTAATTTGGGTCAGTGCAGATTTAGTTTGGATTGCTGAAAAGAAATTGCTAATTAAAGTAAACAGATTCCACCAGGGACCAGTGTATTTTGAGGACACAAAGTGTAATTTTCAAAGAAAGATGACTGCAATCTCAAAAGACTTTTCGCTGACTTTTCTCCTGCAATCTTCCATCATTAGCACTTCCCTCACCCCAGAGCAACAGCTGAACTAATAAAATAAACCCCTAAAATTCACCCCTTTTCTGGGGTGAAAAATGGTTTATTTCATTTCAGAATGTAATCGCATTACAAAACTAAACCAAGCTAACACCCATGAGGTATAGTGAGACTATGATTCTTAAACACAAAAATGTGTTACAACTACCAGTAAAACTCCAAACATGAATTTTCACTTCTTTTTGCTCAGAAGTGAGCCCTTCTACATCTGTACTGACTAGAGTAGTGCAATTCTTCATAGGGATAAAATTACATACCCTATGAGTCAAGAGTATCTCACAATGGAGCAAAGTCATGATCCAATATGGCAGATAGCATTGAAAAATCTCTCACTTAGAACATGTGCTGCCAGTATCTTTCAAACAATTTCTATCAACTTCACCACTTCAAAAAAAAAGGACTAACATTCAGTATGGATGAATAAACAAAGATTTTTCTGAATGGAATTCAGTGCTCTTTCTGTAATATGAAAGCCTGAAGCAGATAAATTTAAATGATCAGTTGATTGTAGCTGAAATTGGAACTATAGACAAAAACATGTCATGGACACATATTTCATTTGTATTTGGTGGGGCTACAGATGTTTCTCAATATATTCAATCAAACTGCTGTCTTTCTTGCAAGAGCTGGATTGAATATTGGGCATTGAAAACTCAGTGATTTTGTTATGGATTTAGTAAATGTATTACCTCATTGAACTAAAATGGCTTGAATTGGTGTTATCACTTGCCCTTATTTGCATTATTAACTTTTTTTAAGCTCTAATATTTTTATCTGTGTTAAACTTTCAGTGTCATATGTGGATTTTTTCACGGTTGAAGCGCAAGCTTTCATCTGATTGATAGATTCAATGAAGCAGTATTTTCATAAAGGATTGGACTTTCATTGTTGAAAATTGCCCTTGAAAAACTGTTATATAAAATCTTTCAAAAAGTTAAACTCTTTCATTTGAACTGCTGTGGCATCAATTAAAGGGACCATTTCAGACCTTCAATGTTGCAACAAATGTTTATTGTCCTCTTTGCAAGATAATTCTATGAAAATGAAACAAGTTTCCTTCAATTAAAAAAAATCAACTTTTTGAAGACAAGATACTGGAGCTTTTTGGCTTTCTATTTATAGTCTTTGTATCTTGGAATAAAAATGTCTTGGATTTTATGATTTAAAGGCCTTTAGAAAAAGTATTACCTCTAAATTTTCTATGTAATAATGTGTATATTAAACTATACTATGCCTTACTCTATTAAGTTTGCTTTAGCCCTATCTTAACCTTTTAATTTTTGGCTCTCACACCTCTCGCTTATCGCTGAATTTTCATGAACACTATACCAAGTTCTGCATCACTATCACTTACCACAGAAATTAAATACGATTGCTATTGTTGATGAAGTTCTTCATGCAGTTGACCACAACTTCTGGAAAGTTGTTGAAATTTTTTCAAGGTCATCATGTCTACAATTGTGAAAGCTTATGTTTTCATGATATCTTTTGATAGAACCTATATTCTGAATCTGTGATTTTTCCAGTCACTTTGAAATATAGGGATCACCTTCTGCCATCAAATCAAGTTATTGAATTAAGTGACTGTCATTCTCTATGTTTAACAATCTGTCTTTGGTCCATTTAGGTTAGTGTATCACAGAAAAGTCCTTGTCTGGGAAGAGGCAACATATGTTACTGTTTGCATTAGGACTCTTATGTTTGTTCTTTCTTCTAAGAATATTGAGAATATCTTTGCCTCCAACATTTTCTCTGTTATATTGAAGAACAGCAACAGCATGTGATGATAGTAGCAAGCTCTGTATTATTCAAATTTGTGTGTACAAACTGCTTACAAAGTGTAAGAGCTTTTTGCTCTGGTGATTTTGTTCAAGGACCTAAAATTCAAGGCAGTGGCAGTCCATGGTCAGTAAGGGCTCCCTGGAAGAAGACTCAAAGTAAAACGAAAACACAAGGTTTCCAAGGGTGTACAGGCTGAAACAGTCAGAAGGTAGTTACACTGGTGTCAGGAGAGCTCTTTTCTATTCATCATGCATTGAGCTTCTATGAATAACATTATGAGGTGTATTATCTGAGGAGAAAACAAAAGTTAACCTTGAATCCTCCCCTTAAATTGTTTGGTGCTGTGTTGTTCTTAAAGCTTTGTTTCTTCATGGCTAAAATATTATCAGAATAATTGTCTGGCACCAGGCGGGTTTATGATCAAAGAATTCACTCAGCATTTGCCTCCTGGCTGTCCACCCTTTTCCAGGATATTTCAGTGAATTTCAGAGAAACGCTCCTGATTTTCAGCCTGTCCCCTCTCTCAAAAATCATGATCCAAAAATCTATGTACAGTATAAAGAACAAGTATCTATGTTCTGCCTTGCAGTTGGAGGTCTATATTCTGTGTATTAATGGCAAACAGAAAAGCTGCTGGATGGTGTGAGCCTGAGAATTGCTAGCTCTTCCCAAGGGAAACTTTTCAACAGTTCTCCTTTTCCCAAACAACTTTGTGTAAATAACTACTTTTTCCATAACATTTTCAAGTAAAAAATATTCCTTTCCTATAACAAAGTGCTGTTTTGCTATTTCTGTTACTTAACCAATGGAGAGAAGTGTCAATCCTCTGGACCAATAATATGTCTTTTTTAGTGCAGCTTGTTTTTAAAAGGCTGAATGAATTGTAAATAAAGCCTTCTGATTCTCTTCTGCCTTCTGACTGGTGTCAAGCATCTTTATTTTGTGTCCTACAGAGACAGGATGGGGGACTGAGTTTCAAATATTTCTGTGAAGGCAACTAAACTAAATCTGCAGTGTATAATTAAGTCCTTGTACTCACACTCTGCAGAATCTAAAACACTGTTCTCATAAATGAATCACTCATGGATATTTTTATATACTCTCTAGGCTACTACCTGCTGTGGGAAAATATACTGTGTCAGCCCTGATAGGCTGAGTGAGGTAAAACTGATGCAGCTCCATGTCCCTGGTCCTATCAGCAGTGAAATTGAGCGTGTATTCCCAGTAGGCACATGCACACAGAGAACACACATGAACACAAACACAAATATCCATGGTCTTCCACACAGATTGATAAAGACTGACAAGACACACGAAGCACTCACCAGAGAGCCAGAACTGATGGTCCCAACATACCCCCCAGCCTGGCTAAGCAAGGTTATAAGTACACACATGTACAATATGGATCATTCCAGCAGGCAGGCTCAGATGCTTGATCTGCTCAACAGTGGCCTGGGATCCCAGACTCTCCACTTGCTGTCAGATGGAGGCATACAAGACTCAAGGCCATAACCTGACTTCAGTTCTGTAACAGACTCCTCAGACTCATGGTCACACTCACATATACAGTCCCCAAACTGGCTGGGACTCCCCTGATCTCCAGTAGTCAATTCCCCCATAGCCTCACCCACCCTTAGAGACACATACTCGCATCCTCCTTGGCTCCTCAGACACTTTATCCACCACTTCTGGCTTGATTTTCACTAGAGCTTACATGTAACATTCTCATATGATCCAGTTGCTGGCAGCCAGGCCTCTGAGCCTTGGTCCCAGTCCTGTGGCTGGCACTGACTTTCACTGGGGTCTCACCAGTCACCACCACCCAGGCACATGAATCCCTGACCCATGGTCTGACTGCACTTGCTGGCACCCAGACCCCTATACACACAGACAGTAGAGAGAGTAACTCTTTCCTCCCCCTGAAAGTGTTAGAGAAGAACATAGTATGAAGATAAGATAAATTCCATGCCAGACATTTGACCGATCAGATAAGTATTTACAAAATGTTCATTTATATTTTCCTAAATAATTTTCTTATTTCCTCTTAAAACACCTAAACTTCTCTCTTTCCCTACTTTTGGTCACTTCCCTGAATATTTCACAAGTCTTGTGCAATCCCCAAATATTCTTTCCCTGGTTTCTGGCTGGTCAACTGCCCATGTATATTGGTCCCTGGAGTTGCTCCTTCAGGACTTTGTGCTTCTCTTTGTGACCATTCCTGTCAGCCTTTCTCTTTTTTTGCTCCCAGTTTTCTGCTTCAGACATAAATTTCAAAAAGTTACTCTTTTAATGAGAGTAACTGTTTTACAGCCCACTACATATTATTGTCGTGAAGAGAGATCAAGAGTACGTCAGCCTGAAATGTCTTGGCACACGGCAGAGATTGAAAATGTGAGTAGGAACAAAAAGGTGTGAGGTCAGTAAGAACAAGAGAGAGCAATTTTTGAGTCAAGCCTGTTCAGCCATATCCATAAGATCTGTGCAGTCTGATACACAGATCAAGCTAAACCCTCCCTCCTTGTCCTCCTATGCTTCCTGACCTGCCTAGGAATTACAGATAAAGTACACAAGCATGAGTTTAGAACTATGGGGAGAGTTACATAGATAGTAATGCCATTGTAGAACAGACACTTAGGCACAGAGGCATATGTGGATTATAGGTCATTAGCAAACAAGACATGAATAGGGAGGGACCTTCAGGATTATAGATACAGAATCACAAAATGGTTAAAGTTGGAAAGGACCATTGTGGCTCAACTGGTCCAACTTCCCTGTCCAAGCCAGGTGGTCCAATGACATATTGGACAGAATTGCATCCAGATTGCTCTTGAATGCCTCCAGTGAGGGAGACTCCACACCCTCTCCTGGCAATCTGTTCCAGTGCTCAGTCACCTGCACAATAAAGATCTTCCTCAGATTCAGGTGGAAGTTCCTGTGCATCAATATCTGCCTGTTGCCACTTGTACATAGGAACACAAACAAAAACCCAATAAAATAAGGAGGAGTAATAAAATATAGAAATTCAAAAAAACCCAATCAGACAAAAAAATCCTAACAAAATAACAAACCAAACAACAACAAAAAGAAAAAAAACAAAACCTTAAAGAGATTATGCAATGTGATTAAAAACCAATAATGTTACCTAAATGCTTTGCATAACTATTAATCACCAAAATCCACGATAGTTAAGCATGATTTCCAGAAGAGTACTCTGGATGACTAAAAAAGTTTTTAAACTGAATTTAGGCACTATGATCCTTAAGTTTTTTACTGCAGGAGAAATCATCAGAAATGTGTGTTTATTCAGTGACGAGTGTGAGTTCTTAAAGTTGTCTTTGGGACACTAATTTTCATAAGTAACTGTACATACCATATATGCATTTCACTTAGTTTCTTTAATTTTTTTTTCTTCAGCTCAGATACATATTTCCATTTTACAATCTTTCAGGTATTTTAAGTGCTTTTTTTGAGTTCTAGTTTACAATTTTTTTTTGTAAATCCAACAGATCAAGATACCCTTATAAATCTGTCTCTAGCTGTATAAATCATTTCTGATAATATAATTCTGTCTAGATCACCAAAATACCTCAAAAATTTTTTTCTCAGGTCTTCAGAACAGCCTAAAAAATCAGTGTCTGATAGAGTCCTAGATGATTTTTACATGGTAAAACTGAAGGAATACACAAGACAGAGAACAAGACAGACTTAATCAGCATAGCTAGTTTGGTAACTAAAAAGCCCTGGCGTTTACAAGCAGTGCTTTGAGATTAGGTCTGATAACAGGGAAAGAAAATAAGATTTGGTCTGTTTACAGGAAACAGGAGATGGAATCAAACTTCTCCAAACAAGCGTGTTTGTAACATGCATAAGTTTGATTGTAACATGTATAATCCAATCATTGTAGTAAAAATTAATAACCAACTTGAGATGGTATATAAGCTTCTGGAAAATCTGAGTAAAATCGAATTCTGATCACCGAATCAGTCTTCCCGTCTCTCCATCAATCTTCAGTAGTAAAACTTAGGTTTGTATTCCATTTATCCACTTAACTCTTTGGCTCCTTATTTGACCCTATTGACATCACATTGTTTACAAATTGTGATGTTATTCTATTTAATGAATGAAAAAGTTTGCGGCAGCAACATAGAACATAAACACGTTTCAGTTTATTTTTCTTTAAATTTAAAGACAGTAAGACCAATAAGACATTGAATTTCTGGCTGTGAGGTTTCAGTAAAAGAACTCTAAGGTCTTGATTTGAAACCTGGCTTTTCTCTGCAACTTTAATCTGTGTACACTGCAAGAGTTTCTTTTAGATTTGTAGCAGCCATTCTAGTACTGATGTCAGCACAGATTATTATAGACAAGAACCCTTTATACTGAATGTTCCAGAGCTTCAGCTTTCTAGGATATGACTGTTCTATCGACATGCAATGTCCCTTGGGTCTGGTATAATCTGATAACTTTCACACTTCACGTGCTTTTTGGGAGGAACAAAGAATTTATTTATCTCTGCTTCTTCATTAAAATTCCTACTATCTACGTTCACAGTGCTAGATTTAGCCAACCCTTTTGTGATTGAATATAGCTGTATAAAAAGTAGAAATAAAGCATCAGCATAATGTTATACACAGGTAAACACATACTATGAGAAAATGTTGAATGCAGATACATTTAAAAACAGTGTAAACATATAAATGTGCTTCTCTGAATATGGCATCCAGTTGTGTGGGTCTGGCCTTTTTCCTGCTGATGGTTCAGGGCATGTCACTTTGCGAGCAGACATAGATCAGACCTTGCATTCCACCTGATCTATAATTCTTTCTATTTTGGTGGCAAACACCAGATTTTCTGCCGTGTTTGAGCAGGCTACCCACAGTTTCTTTCTATTTCCAGACATCAAGAACTTGGTTTTTACTCTCAAACAGAAAAGCTTGTTGCTTGGTCACCCCAGTATCTGGCTTTTCCAAAGATTTGAGAAGTCTTGAGGGCTCTGGAAAGCTAACTGATCTGTCCTAAAAGATGCCAAGTTGCAGTTTGGGTCTTGGCTAGTTGACATTCATGCATGAAGGCAGTTTAAAGCACAGTCACTACTGGAATACGTGTGACTGTAAGCGGAGTTTGGCAAAACCAAAAATAAAACAAAAGGAACATAAATTTGCCACTGTGAGAAATTACAATTGAAATAGCTAAAAGCATTATATGGGTAAGTTAAAAATTATGACTCTTGGTAGCACTGTTCCCTCTAAGTTATATTTCAAGTTCTGTAAGTCAGAAGTGAAGTAGAAAATATTTGCACCATTCTTTATGCACAAGATAAAAAATCAAGAGAAATTCTGGAGAGTACCTAAACCTGCTAACATTTAAAGATCAAAGGGAAATAAATGTACAGGTCTATATTTTGGCTTTATTTGACCTGCTGCCAAAAGCAGTTTATTTGCAGAAATACATATACTAAGATGAGATGCCAAACTGGGTTTGGAAAAATTTTGTTCCATTCTGCCAACATATTCTGGAGCAAAGAATTGAAACAAAAAGATCATTGCAATTGGTGGTTTTTATTATTATTATAGTATTACCTAGTCAAGTAGTTATTTCCATAGTAGCCAGTAGGAGAAAAAAAAGTATTTTGATATAGCATAATGTTCCAGATCAAGTATGGTTAAAGCTGATGAAGTTGAAGACAAAAAATCTTATATCAGTTGAAACTTTTTTGATTTTATATTTAAATTTTCTGCACAGACTCAGGTACAGTATCATTTCCTGTGTTCATAGTAATAGACCATGACAGATTTCACACATATAGGATGATCTAATCTAATTATTTACTTCTGTTTTTGAACCAATAGTTAAAGGCACTTCAGGAACAATTTTAATGTCCTTAGCATGTTGTGCATTGCACTGACAGCAAAGTAATGAGTCAGTGTTGAACAATGCAATACTCAGGTGCTTAATGCTGCAAAATGCCTATAAATAAATACATAACGTATAAATAAAGTAAATAAGAATAACTGAGTTACAGTGCCAAGGAAAGAGCTTAAACTACAGCTGCCCTAGAATTCAAATAATGAAAATCTTGTATTCCTATATTATACCCACACAGAGTTTAGTATATATGTTAATATATATATACATACAGAGCTTATATATACCAAAAGGTCCCTGTCATCATCTTCATTATAGTTGTTGGCATTTCAGTGCATGTCTAAACTAACACATGTATATTATTTTCATTATTAATTTATAAAGAAGCTTCAAAAACTAAACTTAAAAAGCCTTTCTGTAGAGCTAGGCATAAAGTTATTTAATCAATTTTATGCAGGTAAATATGCAGGTTACAAAGTTGTGATTTTTTTTATTCTAACATACCAGCATAGAATGTGCAGTGTAATAATCGTTTTGGTTGTGCTTTGAGAGTTCAGCATGACCTTATGGGTCACTGAATTCATTTCACTAACTCATCACAAACTACAATGACAGCAAAGTCACCTACTGTGCCACCCTCATCTAAAGTAAATAGCATGGAGAATTTAAACAAGTGTTTCTGCTCCCTTCAATGCTTCAGAAAATCAAGTTGTTATTGGACCTTTTGTGAATTTTTAGCGTATCTTTACAATTCAACTTTCATATAAATTTAGACCATTATTTTAACTGATGACTAATTTATTTGTTGCTCAGAAGAGGATGTATTTACCTGGTTACCTAAAACTAGATGCTTCATACGACAACATTTTTTCATGTGTCATCAACTTAGGGATTTCAGCAAACTGTTCATTGAGAAATAAATGTGAATACAGATACAGTGAAAAGCAGAAAAAGAAAGGTGTCTCTTTTTCTTCAGCAAGACTCCACTTTTTTTTCCACATTTAAAAAAATTCTTCAGATTATATTTTCTTTTGATCTCCATGAAAGCTTACATTTTCAGGACATAAAAATAAAAGTGATGCAACTGACTATAATGAGTCACAGCATGTCATCACATGCAGCTACATCTTTGCAAAACATTCTTGCCACTACTTTCTAATCCTTTATGGCAGAGGTTCAGTTTGAAGTGGTATATTATATAGTTCTTCTCAGTAAACACAAATGCTGGTTTCAAACCAATAGCTGGCCCAGTATGCCTTTGTCTTTACCTTTGCTTTGTGAATATTGAATGAAAACACAAAAAATTTTCAGAATGTACTGCTGATTTAGGACACTTCATCTTTTGGATGCCCTAGATATGATTTTTTAAAGCTTTAGGCTTTTACTGATCTACCTTAAATTCCTTATATTCAGAATTTCAAAGAGTTTACCCCAAAACTAAGACTTTCAATTCTTTTTTTTTCCAATGTTTTCATTTGCACTTTACAGACAGAGACTGCTGGAAGGCATGCTGTCTTATCAGACAGGCACAACGTTTTTCTTCTTATTCATCAATGCTGCATTTTCTTTAGGTAAGAAAAGATAACAGCAATGAGCACTAATTTTTTGTGTGCCTCTGGGGCTGCATTGGACTGCTGAAAACAAGAGATAAGATCATGGCTTCACTGAGCAACTACATTTACTTTAGATATATGTGTAAGACACTCAGGAGAGAAGAAACTATTTACATTCTGGCATCTTAATGTATTTCCATCTTTTTTTCACCTTCTTTCTCCTTGCTTCTGTAATGATTTCTTTTCCTCCTGTTAAAACCTGCAGGATATATACCAGCTTCAGTGGCATGACTAATCCATGTTTATACAGTATGAAGGGACTATGGCAATGTCTTTGAGGTGAGTAGACTTTTTGTCTGTACATTGAAACACCACATCAGAGGAGAATTTACCTCATATACTTTGCCTGGCAACAGTCTCTAATTAATTCCCCCTTCACCTCTCACCCCCAGCCTAAAACTCTCTCAAATATACATCTTCTCCATGCATGAATGCTTTCACAGGGCTTTTGGTTTCACTCAACTCTATTGAAAAGTTAGCTATCACAAAATCATTTAATAGCCCTTTTATGTGCCATTCTTTCCATCTGCTAATTTATGGTTCCTTCTTATGCTTGTCTGCATTCTTGTATCTACCCTTTGGAGACAGCTTCTTGCCTTGAATGAAGAGATTTTGTTTTGCTCTTTTCTCTCTCTCTCTCTCTGAATGTGTGTGGGAAGTAAGCCCCTCACTTGAGAGGATTCATGCTCCTTTATCAAGGACGTCTGACATAAACTGAAAATATAACTTACCAGTTGTATTTCTTCTTGACACTCTTACCAACCATCTTAGTCAGCAGCAGTTTGTAAGTACTTAGTGTTCAGAATGCACCCTTTTCTATGCTAGAATAAGTTTAGGACAAACACCTAATTTATAATTCTATTGTATCACAACCCTCCCCTGGCTTTACGCCCAGCTACATGAGAATGTTTAACCCTTTTATTCCAATTGCACTATTTCTAAAATTTGGCAGACTTGGTTCTTTTTCGCTTCGATACATGTACTACACTATAGGAATGTTTATGTTTTCTCTCACTTTCTAAGCCTTTATCCTTTTTTCAAATCCAGTAGCCACAAAAAGCATGCTGGTTGTCTACATTAATTTAGGTTTTGAGAGAAATGACTCTTCTACTTTATTCTGGCAGTGCTGGGCTATTGGAAGACTGGTTCTTAATTTATTTCTCCACATTAAAAGAAGGTGCTTGCAGGGGAAAGTTTTAAATAATTATTTGTAGCCGAGTCTACACTGAATTCATGTAATGAAAACACAAATAAAAAAGTAATATCCCTTTTGAGAATAACAAGTAGTAAAAGAATAATTCTGTAGCATTTGATGCTTTAATGATTAGATATGTCATGGAATAGTGAATAATACTGGGGTTCACCAGCTGCTTAATGTTTGTCTTGAAACCAATTATTCTTACTGTGATTAAAAAAAGAAGAAAAATTTCATTTATTTATTACTAGGGGATTCTAGAAAGCAAAATTCCTTTAAGGAAGGCTTAACCAGTTTCAGTAGTAAGACAATCTACATTAACTCTAACTATAAGATAATCTTGTGGAATTAGGAAAATATTAGAATTCTACTGTGATTTGATTTAATACATTCTGATAGCAAAATAATTTTGTAAGTCTGTGAACACAAGAGTTGTAAGGATATTCCATATATTTCCTTAAATAATGTAAGCTTTCAGATATCAGTTTCTGCCCATAGACAAAAGCCCACATCTGAATAAAGGGATCTATAAATGTCTTTTCCAATCTGTGAGGATATTAGGTCCTCAGCATATTTTATCAACTTATTTTTCATATTTCTTGTGTCTTAAAATTTTCTTTTATTTGTGTTGGAGCAAAATGAAACTGAAAGAATACAACAGTACCATCACTTTTTCTTGAACACCAAGAACAGAAATTAATAAATCCTCAGCTTTCACTTGATAAGAAAGGCAAACTCTGACAGACTAGGTTCTTAATTACCTAAACCAGGGAAAGTGGGCTGGTGCAGAAATGCCGGTCCATTTTAAAATACTCTGGACAGTCAAAAAGTGAGACAAGGATGTAGCCTAAGCACCATTAAAGCTTCAGTGGCAGGCTGGGTAGAAGCTTCTAGATTGCAATTTTCAGTGTTTGTCCCCAATCCTTTACTGGACCTTGACATTAGTAATTTTTTATAAAAGTTGTTTCAAGTGATAAGAATAATATTGTATAAATTAGTTATGTGTTCTGCACTTATTTCAGTTTGGGTCTCTTCAGGAATACTTGAACACTTCACATTTGGAAAGATGGGTGTGGATAAATTTATCTACTGAGTATTGATGATCCTATGAGCTATGCTATTGTTCCTACAGAAAGTTTGAAATTGGGTTTGTTTCTATATTTTTTCCAAATCAGTATAATTCTATGAGGTACATAAGAAATTATTCAACCTCTTAGCTGTACCCTCTCATACCTGCTATCTTTTCAGATGTCTTATATCCTGCATACATTTACAAGTTAAAGCACAGGTTATAGAATAAAGGATTTTTTACCTTCTTGCATATCATTATTCTAGACATCGATGATTTCAGTAAACTGAATGAAATATTCAAGGCAGCATGCATCCCAGCCCATCCAGAAAAGACACTGTGGCAAATCAGCAGCTCTTTAACCTCCAATTACTTTTACCACACGTTCCTTTCACTTAACTTATTCTGAAGATAAAAAACACTTGTATATTGTTAACAGCCTCTATACACCATCAAAATAGAATGAAGTGGCAAGAATGGTTTTTTCTATAAAATTTAGCATGGGCCTATTTTGGTCTCTCTTCATATGATAGATATTCTAGTTTTAAAAAAACCTTCTTTTTTCACACAAATTGTAAATTATTGCCTTTTATAAATGAAAAATAGAAAACTTGTAGCTAATGTAAAGCTTAGTGCAAAGTTACAAGGAATTTCTTGTTTTATTAGCCCCTACCTTTTTATAGGGTTTTCTTCTTTCAGTTTCATTTTTCTGGTTTGGTGATCTCTTTACCTTTGGAGTCTTATTTCCTATAACCTGATCCAATTTAACAGTGTCTTTTGTCATATTCTGTGTGGTAAATGAGGTAGTCACATTACATGTCTGCAGAGTTTCCACTCTCAGTACTTCAGACTTAAGACCGGATATTGATAGTGTACAGTGCTTTCTTTCACATCTACTATTAAACAAAGGATTATATCCCTCCTCTCTTTCTGCAACAGACCATGAAAAGATTATGTCTTAATTCAAGCAGTTGTAAAACATTCTGTCATCTACTCTTACAACGGTTCTAGGATCTATATTCTATATAGAGTTTCCCGTATTATTATTGGGTTTTATTTTATAATATTCTTTCTGAAGGTCCTAACTTTTTCATTTCTATTGGTAAAATTGGGAAATACTATATTTTATTAAAGTACTGATCTCTTTGCTCTCATAACCGGTGACAGAACTCAAGGAAATGACATGAAACTGTCGCTCTCCAGGGAAGGTGTCACAGCATCAAGCCTGACAGAGCTCAAGAAGCATTTGAACAATATTCTCAGGCACATGATGTGAATTTTGGGGTGTCCTGTGCAGGGCCAGGAGTTGGACTTCATGATCCTTTTGGGTCCCTTCAAACAGCATATTCTGTGATTCTATGATTGCAATCATAGTTTAAAAATCTGTCAGGACTGAAACTCTAGTGGATTACGCATGTTGCAGAAAATTTTACTATGGCCAAAATATAATTTAAATTAAAGAATTAGGAGAAAATAACAGAGGTCATATGAAAAAAATATTTTTCAATCCTCATAGATTTCTCTTCTTCTGATTATGATGCAGATGAAGTGGAGAAGATAAGGAATACTGCAGATGACAGAAGAATGCTTTGCTATTCTTTGCTACAGGATGACATAATAAAATGTTTAAAATCTTTATACTGTCCTTCACAATGTCAACTTTACCTGCAAAATCTATATTGTTCCTTCTTTTACATGCTAACTATTCTGTCTGCAAACCAGAGCCTTCCAAAGATGACTGAGTTAACTCTGTCCTGGTCCTAGCCAGTAAAAAGGGGGACAGAATTTGTTATGCATGTGATTATGTAAGCTTTATTGTTTTCCAGAGCAGGAGGGCTAAGGAAGATATTATATATGTGAGCCATGATGCTGTTCCTGCAGAAAGTTGTGCTTGACCTCAGTGGTATCTTTGGATTCTAACACATCAGTAACATTGGGTTGAATTAAAAAAGAGTCCAGAGTTTAAAAATAATTTCACTCTTCCCATCTTACCTTTTGCTTTCTTTTCTAGTTGTTGGTTTGGAGTTTTTTTTTGGTGGGTTTTACTTGCTTGAGCTTTTCCAATCCTATTTGGTCTTTTTCTCATAGCAGTAATACCAATGTTTGGAAAGGTTTGGTCCACAGTACTTTGGCCTAGATTGTTCACAGATGTTTTTTCTCGTCATTTTATACTCCTATGAAATGAATCACAAGTAAAACAAAAAAGTAGCAACACCATGTGTGGGACAGTGTTACTAGTATATTGAAAGCAAGAGGAACTTAAAATTAAGTCAATGGTAAGCCTCTGTGTACTTTTTTCTCCTTCTAACTACTTTTAAAAAAATGGCATTTTGCTCACACTGTCTTTGCTACAGCTAACACATCCCAGATGTTAACGAAAACTGCCATTGTTCAATAGGAGTCTTTAAAGCAGCAGCATTTTTTGCATTACACAAGACTAGGGAAATTCAGCAAACTTTGTGAGACAAAGAGGATATCCCAGATTAAAATCATGAAATTAGCATGCTGATATCTCCAGTTTCATTTAAAAAGAAAAAAAAAGAGAGACCTGACAAAACAAATAAACGAAAAACCTAGTTCATCAATAAGAAATTCAAACTTTCTAAGTGTTATCAAAGAATGGAAAATAAAAAATTGTTCCAGTCTAGAGCACTGTGATGCCTCATGCAGTCACCTTAACTGTTCAGTTACAATTCTGGCTTTACACTACTGAGAATCACAGAATGGGTCAGCTGGAAGGGACCACAGTGGGTCACCTGTTGCATCCTCCCTGCTCAAACAGGGTCATCCTAGAGCACATGGCACAGGATTGCATCCAGATGCCTCGAACATCTCCAGTGAGCAAGACACCACAAACCCTCAGGGCAACCTGTTGCAGTGCTCACTCACTCACACAGTAAAATTATTCCTCACATTCAGGTGGAACTTCTTGTGCATCAGTTTCTTTCTGTTATGTTTTGTTGGCCTGGCTCCATCCTCTTGACACCCACCCTTTCAATTCCTACATGCACTGATGAGGTCTGTTCTCAGTCATCCCTTCCTGATGCTGAACAGGCCCAGCTCCTCCAGCCTTTCCTACAAGCGAGATTGTCCAGACCGTTGATCAGCTCAGTAGCCCTCCACTGGATCTGCTCCAGAAGCTCTGTGTCCCTCTTGTTCTGTGGAGCCCAGAAATGAATCACCACTACTGTGCTTTGAGATTCATCATTGAGAAGAGGCATAGGTTTTCAAAGATTCATATTTTTTATACAGAGAAGGTGGTTTTGTGGAAAAATATTCACATCTAGATCTGTTAATTATTCTATGACTTGTTCTTTAAAATGTCACTATTTGTTTTGTCTTTGGAAACCAAAAATGGATATTTTCCAAAACAAGGGCAAAGCTTAGGTATTCATAATTGTTTGTAGCTTTTTGGAGGTCTTTAGGACCAGGAAGAAATCCCAAAAGTGGTATCAAACATTTTAAACTTTTGGACAGTTATCAAAGCTCTATGGTAAAATGGACTTGACTTTACCATTCCATTTGCTAGCAAGTCTTTTAAGTGAAACATTTACAGCTGTCAGATTTCTAAGTAAAATTATTTTTTAATTTTAAATTAATGCATACAAGAAAGGAACAGAGAACTGCATTGCTGTTTATATTAGCTAATCAGAATTTCTAGTTTCTATATCTTTATATCTGCAGATATATAATTCTAAATTAACATTTATTAGAAGAGGCTTTGCTTTATCATTATTTTTCATTTTATAGATAGATACAAGCTACTGTACCAGAGTACTAGAGCTATCCAACCTGATCTTCATCTATTCCAAACCCATTTTTATTATAGCAAGGTGCAAGTCAAAGGACATAATCCATGTATTAAACATTTGTGCTAGCATAATACTGCAAGGTAAATTGTTATTGATTCATACAAAGGGTAAAGTTGAAAAGATTTACATTTAAATTAAAAAAGGGGGCTACTGGAAATCAATAATAACAACCAAGGGATTTACCTTTGGAAATATCCTGGCATTGAAAAAGTTATTCAGATTTACAGTTGTTGCCCCTTAGGTATACAGAGCAAACAAGGACAAAATTGATCTTTTTCACCTTCCTGTTTCTATTAAATTAACTCAGATAATACTTGACTGTTAAGTATATTTATCTTCAAATATCTCACATATGCAATATATGCTAAATTGTATGATTACATGTCTTCATCTGTCTCTGAACAATTTCAGTGTTGTGACTAATGTAATCTATATCTCATATTTTGTTGGTAGAAGGACGATTTTATGTTGTGCCCAATTATTTTGATAAAAAATGTTTCAGTGATTATTCATTGAAGTGAATAGTTCACCAGGTAATTAAATTGAAAGTGTGACTATACAGAATTCTACTTTAGAAAGTATCTACCTTTGACTAGAATCTATTTACCTAGACTCATTTTCCCACCTGATTTCTTTTCTATATGTGAATTATTTTGTGCATGATTAAAATGTCTCTGATATCCTGTGGATATAGTACAAAGCACAGTAGTAAGAGACACTTGCCAGATGCTACAGTACTGACAAGGCACAGAAGGCCAGCATGGAATTTGTGGATACCTCCTGAAAATTAACAAAGAAACTTTTAGGTGTTGAATTAAAAAGGTGTTTATTAACATTAATATAATATAAAATGTAAATCTCTGTTAGTAAAAATTCATTAAACTAAGAGCGGTGTACCTCACTACCTTTTCCTCTTTAACTTTTGATCATAAATTGAAGCAAAAAAGATTTACAGTTTGTTGAGATGTTAGAAGTCCAGGTTAGAGATTCATACTTTCATATGCATGGGAAACTGAAGTACCAAGGTGATTTTTTTCATTCCTCTCAGACACTATGGAAGAAAAATCATTTATGGACCTGTCTCCCTCTCTGTCTCTTTATTCACCTCCCAACCTCTTCCTCTAATTCTCCCCCAAGTCTTTGAAGATAAATAATTTTACTTTAGACTCTTTTCTTTGCCCAGTGTGTTCTGGAGAACTTGTAATCACATAAGTCAACATTTATTATGGAAAAATACAAAGAAGTTTTTTTAAGTCCTGTTTCGAGGTCTGATCCTGACGATTACCCTTGTGTCAAGGTCCAATTCTGGGTTTAAGAAAGTGTCAGGTATCTTTTCTTCCACAAGGCAAATGTATTGTTATGAAATATAAATTTATTTTAACACTATAAATGGGGTTTTTTTCCTAGACATTTATTTGATTTGCATCTCAATATCTCAGTTTGCGACCTATACTTTCACAGATTGTCATTTTGCAATCTTGTACATTAATATTTGCAAAGACTTCAGCTATGGTGTTTTTGGAGGCTTTAGAATGATTTGTTTCACAGATAGGAAGACAAACCATAGGAATTAAGTGCCTGCAAATTTCTTAACCAGTTAAGATATGAAGTTGAAAGCTCAGTTTCGAACACACTTGGAAAAATTACCAGGTCTTCCTAGAATGATGTTTTTACATAAATAAATTCATATTTCAGAAAAACTAAGTGATCTGTCCAGAAAAAAATTGCTGTGGGACACAGGAGAATGGCACCCTTCACTAAGTTGGATATCTGGAGAGAGAACAGTGAATATGTGTAAGAAAAGGGACAACAAGTACAGGAATTAAACCCAGCAATGTTATGTAATTGTCTGAATAGTTTGACCTGAACATGAGAGTAGAGGCTTTGCTAGAATTTTTGCTTTTTCAGGTTGTTTTCATCTCTCAATTACAAAAAGTATTTTCTGTATCAGAAATTCTTGTCCTTTTTTTCGTTTTCTGCCTCTATTTGCAGTTAAGCCACTATTTCAATGTATGTATGCATCGTGTGTCGTACTGCTCCCACTAGGACTAATCAAACTCTGGTGTGAGTACTGCAAGCAAAGCAAAAGAAATCTGCAGTTAATGTGAGATTTCTTCCCTAATGCATAATATATATTGCATCTAGAGTATAAATTTCCCAATAAAATACATGCATAATCTGGGATTTTGCTTCCATGATAATTTTTGTGCAAATCTGATAATAAGAATGTCATCAATTTCTCAGTAGCTGATTTAGTAGCTACTATCAGCTTCCAAAAAATATATGGCTAAATGAAATAAAATCTTGCACTACACCAGTAATTCTCAGAGTTCTTACAGTTCTTAAAAAAAAAAAACCAACCCAAAAACTTTAATTATCCTCATTTTAAACTGGGACACGGAATATCTTGTTTGACAGCATTGACAGTTGAGGACTGATGACGCTTGCTGCAGCATATGAAAAAAATTACTACTCAAAAAGTACTACTTTGTTCTTGTATATTTATGACCATCTCCAAAAGTCATCACAACAGAAAGAGTGCCTGTATTTCAGTCACACTCTACTAAGCCAAAGCACTTTACCCTTTATTGATTAAGAATATGCTAGACTTTTTTACTGTGTGGTGATAGCGCCTACTTTGCTGAAGAGATCACAGATCACAGAATATTCTGAATGGAAAGGGACTCAAAATGATCATCAAGTCCAACTCTTAAGTGAGTGGCACATGCAGGGATTGAACTCACACCCTTGATGTTATTAGCACCCTGCTCCGACCAACTGAGATAACTTCTAGTGAAAGGAAATGAGGATAATAATGGAAGCATCTGATTTGTCTGCAGAGTGATACCTAGAACTTTTCCTGAACAGCCCATAAATACATTGCTTGGTTATGGAAAGGGATGTGAATCCCCTACTACATTATCCAGTGTAATATACTTTCTCAGATATTTAAACAGAGTGTAATACAGTATTAAACTGTCTCCCCTATTAGAAAAACACTTTAGGCAGTCTGGGGCAGAATTTGACCTTCTATTTTTGAAGTTCCTTTTTGTTGCAAAATTTCCCTTTGGGGAAGATATCTCTGTGTCTGAGGTTTGTTCTCATATTTACCCTGAAAGACACTTTTTCATTTGAAGTTCTGAGTATCACAACTTCCTTAGCACCAGGAGCTAGATAAAACACCCACCAATTCTAAATTTTATACATACCTGCATTTCACCTTTCCTGTATATACCCCTTTGTGTACTAGTGTCTTTACTATTCTTTAGAATTAACTGCAGGAATAGATTATCTGGATATACTTTCGTAGTATGTCTATCATATTAAATTTTATTTTAGCTACACAGTATCAACAAATGGTACATAAACATCACAATAAAAAAAAAAGGTGGAATTTGTGAAACACGCTATTGGGTTTTATCAAAGGCTAGAATACAATCTTAATCAGCACAGCTTTAATATCATTAACAGTTTTGCCTATGCTTCAGCTAGTGTTCATGCAGATGAGAACAATTATCAATATCCATCTGCCAGGGGAATGCAGCACATATGGTATATTAGGACCTTAAAATAAATCAGGTATGGTTTATAAAATGTGATTCACACCACTGTAGTGTGCAATAACATATGCAGGATACGGGATTTGCTCACCTTGCTTGCCTTGTACTGAAAGACAGGCCTGTATTAAAACCTTGAACTGGGTACCTCCTTTTACAAAAAATAGTATGTATGGAATCTTGAGCTTCTCAGGAGTGCATCTGTCTGCATTAATGCTAGACCTACTTCATTTCAAATGTTGGGGGAATTTGGTTACATTTGTATTGCATATACAGACACTTAAATGAAAGTAGTGTTGTTTATAGACACAGGCACAGCACACCCATGTCATCTAAGTACATATATATATATATATTTGTATATGAGAGAAAAAACCTGGCTTTAAGAACTTTAAAAAACACTTAATTCCCTTGATGAAAGCAGATGGAAGTGTCCCATGTGAGTAGAGAGAGATTGGCAATTTTCAAGGATATATAAACTTCAGTAGTTTACATTTGGAACCAAAACTGTACTTGTTATCTAGCTTTTTACTACAATCTCTTTTCTGTGTTGTAGTTATGCCCTTTTTAGTGGAAACAGGCAAAATTTGTAGAAAGAAGAACTCAAACATTCTAGAACAAGTAAGTGTGATGTTCTCTTGAAAGGTGTGATGCTTATAGGGAGCTTGTATCAGGGATGCTGCTGAGTAACTACCAGGACTAATAAAGTCCATTAATTATTACTCACTTCTGTTGTTTCTGGCCAGTGATAGAGCCATGAGCAGTCCAAGCAGCACCAAGGATTAAAGATCCGTAGGAGTGGCTGTAAAAGTCTCTGGAATACAAGTAATTTTTTCATCAATCCTCCTAATCAAAGGGAAGGGTTTTGAAGGGGCCAGTTGAATCTGAAGAATCCAGAAATGACTACAGGACTGGAGCCACAGCCAGGGGTTTGGCTACTTAGATTGTGGGACTCACTTTGAGAAACCCAGCCTGCTGGGGACTGATGGGTTCCATCTGTCAGAGAAGGGAGGGGACATTTTTGGTCATAAGCTTGCCAAGCTGGTGATGGAGACTTCAAACTAAAATAAACAGGGGAGTAGGATCTCAATCCATCTCACTTCTACCAGTTTGACGCAAAGGGTTTGTAAGAGATGACTGGTGAGGGATAACACATCAGCAGGAGAGCACCTGAAGTGCAGAACAAAGGAATTTCAGCTTCTCTAGTCAGTAAGTCAACACCATTGAGGTCTCCAGAAGGTAGAGTAGAAAACTGCACTCTGCCCCATGAGGCCACATCTGGACTACTGTGTTGAGTTCTGGGCCCTAGAGAGGGCTATGTTTCAAGGCTCAAGCGAGACAAAGAACTACTGGAAACAGTTAAGAAGAGGCCTGTGAAGATCATTAGGAAAGTGGAACTTTTTTTTTTTCTCTTATGAAGAAAGGTTGGGATAGTAGAGCTTGTTTAGCCTGGAAAAAAATGACTCAGATGGAATCTTATCAATGCATAAAGTTATCTCAAGGATGGAGGTCAAGAGGATGGGGCCAGACTCTTTACAGTGGTCCTAAGGAACAGGATAAGGAGCAAAGGGCACAGACTGGAACACAGGAGGTTCCAAGTATGAGGAAAATTTCCTCTACTTTGGGGTTGGCACAACACTAGAACAGGCTGCCCAAAGAGGTTTCGGAGTGTTCTTCTCTGGAAATACTCAAATCCTGTCTGGATATGACCCTGTGCAATCTGCTCTGGGAGAACCTGTTGTAGCAGGAGGGGTTGAACAGGATAATCTCCAGAACCACCTGCCAATAGCAACACCTCTGAGATTCTGTGACCCGTCTTGAGAATAAGTATGTTGGTTTAGTAGAAACTTCCCACACACAGAAGGTGTTTGAGTGCAGAGCCAAAAGCTTAGGTGTAAAGAAAAATTGTATGAATAAAACCACTTTGCAAAATATCTCCTTTTCTAAGAGAGGAAAAAACCAAAAAACCCCAAACCCAAACCCAAAAACAACAAACAAACCCCAACAAGAAACAACAAACTAAACAAACAAAAAACCAAACAACAAAACAAAACCCAAAACTACAAAAACAACCCCCAACTGTAAACTGTATTCTGTCTATAGTAAGACAAGTGAATGATAAACATCTGATTTAAGAATTTCATCACAAGTTTACTTTTTGCTTTTGAGTGTTTTGGGAGATTGGGAGATTTCAGAAATGACACGGAACTGAGAACAAAGCTGAAGGACATTACCACATAAAGGTTTGCAGGATAACATGTTCACAATTCCTTCAACACGTGCTATGCAGAGCCTGTCTGTAAAACTGAGAGTGATCTTAAGAAAGAATTATGACTAAAAGTCTAGTTAAGTAAATCCATATATAATCTAAATGTGTATGTACAGTGAAGTGAAGAAGTACTTCTGGTATCATATATACAAGGCAATTCTGAATTAAGCAAGCTATGAAAACTACAGCTAGCTTTCAGCAGTGTAGAGCCCAGAGCCAAGTCTGTACAGAATGAATGTTGAAGTAAAGCAAAGTAAAACTAAAGAAGGTATCCTCCAGAACATGATAAGGTTGGTGGGAGCTTATCCTACAGAGTTAATAGAAGATTTTTCTCTCTTTTTCCTTAAGCTTTTGTGTCTTAGCCAATTAAAGGTGTTCAAATAGAACTATGATTAAAAGATAGCAAATAAAGTTTGGAAAGTTTAAATTTTTTAAATAAGTCTTATGTAGAATTTCATCCTATAAAAATATCTCTTTTAATCTGTTGCTTTTATATCAAGCTTCATCTGAAATCTTTCTCTAAGCTCTTTAGCTAAATTTAACTGAAAACATAGCACATTTATTTTACATTTCCTTTTCAAACTGTGGATTTGAGATAGTGGATTTACACACAAAGAACAAATGTAAGATAATAAATTCATCCCTGATGTAGTGTCACTGATTTCAGAAGTAATTCTGGCCTGGTTATTTGAAAATATATTTTTCAAAGATTTCATTATCTTATAGTAATTTTTAATTTCATTTGGGAAACCAGACATGCAAAAGAACGAGGAAAAGGAATCAAAAATAATTAAAAGTACATGTAATAGTAATTTCTTCTGTACCCAAAGAGAGTTTAAAACCCACTATCTAGCTTTCTACAGAAAAAGAAAAGAGGAAAATACAATAAAGTGAATAATACATCAAAAGCAAAGGAATAAAAGATTTATCATACTTTTTTCTATCCTTTCTAAAATAATAATTCATGTCATCAGTAGATTGGAGTTTTTATTTGGCAGAGGTGAAATATATTACATTTATCTGAATCACTTAATGGTATTCACTGATACTGTTGGAAAAAATTAATGTTATTCAGGAAAGTCAGTACATATTCTCCTATGGAAAATATAAATTAATTTCAAGCCCAGGACCAATTCCATTGTTATCATTATGTCATGCAAGTTTGTCCCTCTGTGACTTGCGAAGACATTACTCAGGATTCAAATGTATCAAATTCTTAAACCAATTAGGATTAGACAGTGGGAGCTGTTGCTCTGTGCATGATGGGACAATGTAGGTTTTCTTGTCTTAGATGTTTCAGAAAATCTGCTTTAAAACTTGCTGATTTCTTAACGAAGCTTAGGCTTTATAGCTGCTTGAGAAAAATGGAGGAACATTAGGAAAATGCATTAAACATCTACTTTTCCTACATATGAAGAGAAGTCCCTTGGAGTGCTTTTCATACAATTTGGAACTACAGTCACATGCTATTATTACAAATTATGTGTTAGGGCATAAAGTGATCAGTAGTTAGAACCAGGAAAAAAATATCTTTGCTAAATGAGGGATGGGGGTGAGGGAGGTGGGGGAATATGAGATATGTATTATGCATTTTTTTCAGATGATTTTTTAAAATTTGATTTGTTGTTAGAAGTCAGTCCCAGTTCCAAGCCCACTTTTGGCAATTTAATATTAGATTAGAGTTCATAAATGTCAAGCTGTCTCTTCACGTCAGCCCGCTGCAGTATGACTTTATATGCAGGCACTGCTTTCTTTGTTCATTGTGGTCATAAAAAACATTTCTGCAGTAGCTGAAGGGTTTATAAATGCCACACTCTGTCCTTTTTTCATTTATTTTTCTTGCAATATCATGTTAACTGTAATTCATTAACGAGTAGAACCTCTGCAAAATATATGTTTTAACAATCATCTGTTTCTACAATCTGAAACTGACTTTGCTGCAGTGTGCTAGTGTGCAGAAGAGGGAACTGTCAGCAGCAGCTGATTTATAAGAGTGATTTACCTTCTGGAGAGTGTAATTATGTTCATAGTTAAGAATTAATCAGGTGGGAGAATTATAGAATAATCACACTCTTGACTTTGGAAGGACAAACTAAATGGAGATTGTTACACCGAGTCATCTCAGCAGATGGTGATCTCTTTACTCTTTAACAGCTGGAAGACTTGGTTTCCAGGATAGGTGTCTTTATTTTTAAAAAGAGAGAAAATGAGAAATCTTGCAGTGGTTACCTATCAGCTCACATTGGTGACAACACATGACAAAGGTGCAGCAAGAAAAAAATGCATCAGCAATCATGAAATTAATTTAAACTAGATAAAATTAGGGGTTTTTAATTTGCCACTATGACATTGTGCATAGTTCTGTGAATATAAAAAAGGGTTCTCTGTCTCTGCTGACTAAAAAACTTTTCTCTCTCTTAATAATGAGTGTGATGTCTTTTACATTTCAACTTGTTATGTGTCTTTTAACAGTTATATTTTATTAAATCTCATGGCAGATGGATCTTCATTTGAAGATGCCACACTGTCTAAAAGTCCGAAGGCTGTAAGATGAGATTTTCCAGATGGTTTATTGAGATTTTACAGGATTTTTAATGGAAGCATATTTTACTTTTCATTCTGTCTGGTCTCACTGCTATCCCTTATAGGTAAAATCTTACCCTAGGCACTGCCAATCAGATATGACATGTGCAGTCATGCTCAGCATGCAGGGGATATTGAATTTGTGAGGGACTTTGTATAGTGAAAAGTCTCCCTTAGTTCCTATGAATCTCAATTAAATTTTGTGAGATTCGCCACCTCCTATGAAGCGGGGGGGGGGGGGGGGGGGGGGGGGGTGGTGATTATTTTACTTTTTACCTGAGAGGCTGGAATATTTCAGGAAACATGTTGTCAAACAAGTGTTAGTTACAGTTGTTAGAAAGATGTCCCATGTTCTCCACAGTATATTTATTTGTACCTGGTACATCAAGGCACCATCTCCTTTACTAATATGAAACATGGTCATGAGCAAACTAACTGTAGAGAAAAACAGTTATGAGCAAATTCTACCAGAATTTCCCCCATTTTATGCAACCACAGTTCCTTGTATAGTGATGATAGCAGTCAAAGTCATAGCATGCTTTTTCTTTCAAAAATAATATGAGATAGTGAGCTCTTTAGGAGGAAGCACTTCTGGTTTTTTGCACACCCAATGAGCTTTCAAATGTGCCTTCATCCGGAGCAACCATTAGAACCACTGCAACATCAATGGTAGACACACTTAATCTTTGCCAAAGGAAAATGTTTTTTCATAGAAAAGCTGCAAAAGTTCCAGCATTCAGGCAGGAGAGAGAAAAGATCTAAAAGTTCAGCGCATTGTTTTCATGTGAGCAGAATCTGACAGCAAAGGTGAAAACTCACTTTCTAAATCAAACATGCTGTATTGTGTGGGATGAGTTCCATTTGGCTTCTCTGCCTCATTATGCCTCCTTATCCCTACAGCACAGGGAATTTTTTAACAGTGTCTGAAAAGTCACCTTGGGAGTTGACAAATTATCCTTCCTGTTATGTCATGTTCTCAAGGAGACTATGCTATGGCATTAATTTTGGTATGAAAAAAAAAAAAAAAGACCATAATGTCCACATTGGCAAATAAATGGTCCAATATTTATTTACATATCTTCCAAGTGCATCTCAAAGGATCCATTCAAGATGAAATTCTGACTATCCTAAAGGAGACAAAGGTGTTTTGTGCCCCATTTGCACAATGAGGGACCTGTGTATTAAGGCAGCAGTCTGCATATCATTATGCATAATTATAACTGTAATTACAGCCCTTCATTTCCCTGTCTCTATGAGTTGCCACCTGCAATAATCTGGATCATATTTAGCATAAATATAGTCATTTCTAAAGTGTAGATTTTATCCCAAAAACAAAGCTGCACAGAAACCAATGCCCACACAGAGGTGTTTGTTTTGTTTTAGTTTGGTTTGGGTTTTGGTTTTGTTTTTTTTTTTTTTTTTTTTTTTCCCAAGCCTTTGCAAGCTTTCTTCAGAGTTCTATGATTTGTATATGTACTAACTTATTTACAGTCAAAGCAGAAAATGTCAAAATTTATTCCAAGAATACCAGACTTCAGAATTTTGGGGCCTACAGAACTCTCCAGAAAAAGGTATAGCTAAGTCATCTGTACATGAAAAGTAACAGTAATTTCAGCCTTACAGATGGGAATTTTTATGCTGTTCAGCATGTTCAGCATGTTCAGCATGTTCAGCTTCAGGTTTCCTTCTACAACACAAGTGCGTATTGTGTTTGTATCTCTGATGACCCAAACTGACAGCTCTTTTACTTTGTGAACAACTTCCTGAAAATCACCCATATGAGATACTAAGCATTCAGCTAGAGATATAGATTAAATCTCATTCAACATTAGTTCATAAATTAGCCAGTTTTCCTCCTCACATAAACTATGCAGTGCATGTCCACAGATAGGTCCTGCAAATTGATTGGATCTTAAATCTACTTTATTTCCTAGTTCTAAGAAAAAAATGCCTTTCCTCCTGCAACAGCAGCGATTCATGGTCTCTCATATAGCTGGCCCTGTGTCTTCACCACTAAGAAAATTAGCAGGGATGTGTAGAAACCCCTAAACCCCTAGTTTTGGGAACAAGGGAAAAAACTTTTGCACAGCTATTTGGGCAGCAATATGCTATTTGGAGAAAAATACTATGAAAATAATAGACTTTAAAGAGTATCCCAGATTTCATGATTGAAGACTGTTGCTTATCTGTGTCAGCTTAAGGTTTCAGACAATGTAATTGTGAAAGAAGATCCACTAGACCTCATTAGGGTTGGTATTACTAACAGTTTACCTTTATATTTTTTTATGTGAAGTTTTATAGGTTGTTTAGAAATAGGAACTTATAATCTTTGTGTTGAATTAAGAGGATTTTTTGCATAACATTAAAGATTGGTAATAATATTGAAAGCCTACAACAGGGAAATTTCAGCTTTTGAATTTTTCTGATTCTTCTTTATCTCATGGTAATTGTAATAATTAATACTTGGTCCATGTTCACTGCTTTAATGCTATGCAAAGAGTAGTCAATGAATCTTCACAACTTTCTATTTACAAAGTTAAATTCAAATTTTAAAAATCAAGGAATTATGTGCCTTTGAGAGATATTGTTACACTTTTTCAGCATCATGCATATTACTACAGGGAATTTTACTTAAACCAATGGGAACTTGAAACGTCCTTTTCCAACTCAAGAGAGCCCTACTGTGTGACAGAAAGGAAATGAAGATGTGAAAGTTGTGTAGGTGAAGTGGCTGGACCTACTAAAAAGGGATCACTGGATTTTCCGGGTCTGGAAAAGTTTATGAGTAACATTTGTTGCTGTCATATTCTTCCTTTCTTACAATATATAACTATAGCAGAAAGTCAACATAAAGATAATAATATCTACTTTTTTCTCACAGCATTCTCACAGTGCAAATAAATAGAAGAGAGATAAGAAAGAGATAAGACATACGAGTTGTTAGAGAAAGACAGCTTTGCAAAATTTCAGCAGCTGCATTGAAAGCAATCCACTTTGCACTCTAAAGCATTGCCCTTTTCCTTCCCCTATGTAGAACTCACTGGATGTGTCTGTTTCTTTTTTATCTAGGTATGACACCCATATATTGCTATCCCTATGGTTTTAAATATCCTATTTCAAATATCTTTATTAATCTCTCAACTGGTCATCTACAGATGCCAACTGTGCTTGCTAAAATATCTCTGCTGGACATGTTAAACTCACTTTTTACTTCACCATTATTATTAAACAAAAACAAAAAGGGGAGGGGAGGAGAAAAAAAGAAAGGTTGTGCATCTCCAGCTTTAGTAAATACCTCAAGAAAGAAGTGAAATATTTTCAAATGTTATCTTTTTAAATTTTCTAGACTAAAAAGATACAAAGTGTCTCATTCCCAAGGAGAAAGTCCACCAGAAAGGCAACATAAATATTTAGTGCTTTAAAGAACTGTCCAGCTGATTACATGCTGAACATAATATGTGCTTTATTTTTCACAGTTCTATTCTAGGGATGTGACTAATTTTTAGGAATTTCAGACTTACAATCTTGTCAAGTGCTTTTCCTTGCTATTTCAGCACTGCTGTGGTGTTACCTGTGTTTTGCTTGTTTTCCAAGGTAGTTTTATGGTCTGAACTTGTGTCAGAATGATGATGTTCGATAGATTATTCAGACTGCTTATCCAAGCCAAGAAGCAGTGTACACCTGTGTCTATTTAAACTGGCTTTGTTGGGGTGCGTATCTTTCTTTGGTCAGCCTGGTGTTTTGGCTAGACCACCCGGTCAGCTCTGATACGCCTCAACAAGATCTGTTTGTGAATTCTTGGCTCCGCAGCGCCTCGACTTACAC